>JAFEMH010006545.1:0-120368 GCA_022495995.1 Adenophora triphylla var. japonica
GGTCCGGGGGGTATGTCAGAACTAAGGAAGATAAGGCGTATGACAAAACCGAGGCTTTCGGGGAAGAGAAGATGACCTCTCACACCTGTAGAAAGTACAAGAGGGCCCGAAATGCGCCATACGCCGGGTCTCTCGGGTCAGCACTTTGTCGAGAGGATGGAGATATGTTTGTTTGTCCCGAGCCAAAGCTTACTCCAAATAGAGAAAGAATGAAGATGATCCAGAGGTTCGCCAATAGCAAGAATCCGATGAAAGAAATGTTTGATAATTTGCCCAAAAGACAAGGTGTGACCGCCACCTACGAGAGCCTACCACTTCCGGGGACCCGAATGTGAGAATCGCTTGAAAAGCTTGCCTTGGATGAACCCACAATATGTAAAATTCATGCAGTGCCGACTTCCCGCAGATATTGATGGAGAGTTAGCAGATTTGTTTGAAGAACAGGGCCGCGTAACCTCGCGAGCGGCACGCCTGCGTAAATGAGAGATGGTGCTAAGGAGCCGATTGATCTCGATTGACTTTTCCTCTCGACAAAAGAAGTGATAGCTATGCTAGAATTCGAGAAGGAATCTCATGTGGAGATAGTCAAGCCGAGACCGCCGCAGTATGACCGTTGCGTAACCGGACTTCTGCTCCGGACCGGCCGCCGACAAAGAGACTATGATTGAAAAGCTAGGGCTCAAACCCCGTCCTTGTCCTTCCAAGTCTAAATTCACCCCCGTATCTTGAGTCAGCCTCCCGAGTCTCTTGTCATAGAGTTTGAGTCTTCCGACCGGTCCGATGTCCTCACGATCGAAGACCGTCTTCGAGTTGTAAACACCGTATTTCCCTTTGCTTTAAATAAAGTGGTTGATCTTTCCGAGTACCCCGTGATTGCCAATTTAACAATTGAATGCTTAACGAAAAATAATCATCAAGATTTAAAATAATTAAGCCTAATTCAATTGAAGATAATGCAGACTTAATCGGTGAACAATTTTTAGAAAAAGATTCAAAACAGACTTGTGAGCAAAAGGAAAGCCGGGCCCAAGCCGCGACGAGGTATTAACAACAAAGTGAACTTGGGAAATGTACCAAGAACCCAAAGAAACGCAGATTGGTAGCTTCTTCTCCTGAGATGAGCGGGTTGCTTTGATTGAATTGCTCAAGGAATTTATGGATGTGTTCGCTTGGTCCTACAAAGATATGCCGGGCCGGATGCTTCTATTGTGGAACACCGAATACCTTTGGATCCGTAAATCGCTTCTGGCCAAGCGTAAATTGAGGCGGATAAAACCCGAATGGTCCTTACAAGTGAAAGAAGAAATTGAAAAACTCCTACGGGTAGGCTTCATCAAAGTAATTGAATATCCGACCCGGTTGGCGAACATCGTAATAAGCTCACCAAAGCAAATGGAAAGGTTCGAGTCTCGCGTAGATTTCCGAGATCTCAATAAGGCTAGTCCTAAAGATGACTTCCCTTTGCCCAACATTGACATGCTAGTGGATGCAACCGCGAACTTCGAGGTCAAATCTTTCGTTGATGGTTTTGCGGTTACAAACCAGATTAAGATGGTCAAGAGGATCAAGACAAGACGGCATTTACAACCCCACGGGTACTTATTGTTACACAAGAATGCCATTTGGCTTGAAGAACGCCGGGCTACCTATCGTAGAGCAAGCCACTACCCTTTTCCACGACATGATCCACCGGGAGATTGAAGTGTATGTGGATGACATGATTATTCATTCGAAAGGATCGACGGACAAAGATTTCATTGATTTGAGGAAATTCTTTAATGTACTCCGAGAACACTCCATGAGACCGAACCCGGCCAAGTGTACATTTGGGGTTATTCGAGGTAAAGTTCTGGGATACATGGTCACCGAGCGCGCATTGAAATAGATCCTGTGAAAGTTAAGGCAATTATTGAAATGAAGCCGCCTGTAACCGTCTCTCGAAGTAAAAGGATTCATGGGTCGCCCGCAATACATCAGCAAAGTTCACAACCAATTGACCACCATATGTGAGCCGATCTTCAAGTCGCTAAAGAAGAATCGTGAAGTGGTCTCGGAACGAGGAATGCCAGCCTAGCTTTTGAAAGGATCAAAGCCTACCTCGTCAATCCTCCCATCCTCTCGCCCACCTCATGGAGACAAGCCTTTACTTCTATATCTCGATAGCCACTGACACGCCATCGGGCTATGCTAGCACAAGAAAAGAAGGATTCAAAGATTGAGAATGCCATCTATTTCGTCACCCGTAAATTCCAAGGGAGTGAAGTGAATTACTCGCCCTCGAGAAGACTTGCGCAGCCTTTGGTATGGGTAGTTGGAAAGCTAAAACACTATATGCCGTCCCACACCGTACACTTAGTCTCCAAGATGGATCCGATCAGTATATCTATTCCAAGGTGACAGAGGAAACATCTCCACCAAAGTTGGCAAAATGGACTTTCTTCCCGGCAATTCGACATCAAATATGTGATTCGCAAATCGATCAAAGGGCGTGCATTTGCGCACTGGGCCGAATTCCCAAGATGTAAGATCAAGGGCCGGACCTCCAGCCTGTGATGAAGGGATCCTCGCTATAGAAAGCGGAAACAAGTGGCGCTTATTCTTTGATGGAGCAGCCTAACAAGAAAGGAAATGGCATTGGAATGGTTTTGATAGACCCGAACGATTGCATACTCCCATAGCAATCAAGTTGAATTTCTGGTCACCAACAATGCAAATCGAGTACGAAGCTTGCATAGCCGGCCTAGAAGCCTGCCCTTGAGCGACATGTGGAAGAATTGGAAGTGTTCGGTGATTCCCAATTGATAATCAACCGTGCCGCCAACAAATGGAAAATTATAGACCCATGTCTCCGTAAGTACCATGCTTACATCGCGTAACTCGTCGGCCAATTCAAAGAAGTATCATTCCAGCTTCTTACCGCGGACAAGAACAGATTCGCAGATGCTCGCTACCTTAGCCTCTTTGATGGAAATCCCGTAAGGAAAATCAATCAAGCCTTTCGTGGTCGGCGTAAGAGAAAATCCCGCATATTGTTGTGAGATTGAGATCGAGGCCGTCAATGAACCGTGGTACAAATCCGTATCTTTCAATACCTCAAGTATGGGAAGCATCCTTTCCCGTGGATCAAGAAGGAGATTCAAAAAGAGTACATGCCAAAAGCTTGCAGCCCTAAAGAGACTCGTCGCCGCAATATGTCATACTCGCAATGAATTATGGAAGAAAAGAGAAGGTTGTCCGCTCCTACTCGCATCGCAAAGAAAAGGCTCAAAGAGTAATGGAAGACGTTCACAACGGTGCCTCGCGGACCTCATATGAACGCTCGATCCCTCATGCATAGCATCATCAGCCGGGTTACTTCGGATCACTATGGAGACAGATTGCATCCATTTCGTGCGGACTCGTGACAAGTGCCAAAGATTTTCCAATCTCGAACCACATCCCGCCTCACGACTTATACCGTATGACAACTCCGTGGCCTTTCGCAACATGGGGTATTGATGTCATTGGGAAGATTTCTCCGCCTCGGGAGCAATGGGCATGCATTTGTATTAGTGGCCGTGGATTACTTCACGAAATGGGTAGAAGCCGCATCTTATAAAGTGCTCACCGCCAAGAAGGTTGCCCGATTCATAAAAGAACAGATCTTCGCCGCTATGGGGTCCCGAACGAGATTATTTCCGACAATGGCACTCATTTCGAGGGAGAAACCGATCGATTGCTCACCGAATACGTAGTCAAGCGCCACAAATCTTCACCGTACAGCCACGTACAAACGGCGCCGTTGAAGCCGCCAATAAGAACTTGGAAAGGATCATAAAGAAGATGGCCGAGCGAGGACGAGATTGGCCGTAAAAGTTGCACTTAGCATTGTGGGGCTATCGCACTTCGATCCGAACCGCCACGGTGCAACCCCATATGCTCGACTTACGGAATGGAGGCCGTCATGCCCATTGAGTTAGAAATTCCTTCCTCGTGGTCTTACTCGAAAATGAGGTGAACGAGATCGAATGGCTCCAAAGTCGATATAATGAGTTGGCTCGCTAGATGAACGCAGTACTAAAAGCCATGGAGCATAACAGGCATACCGTAGAAGAATGGCCCGTGCCTTCGATAAGAAAGTGAAACCCAGGGATATCAAAGTCGGTGATCCGGTTCTTAAAATGAAGCCCTCAAATCAAAGCAAAGGCGTTGGGCAAGTGGGCACCCATTTGGGCCTGACTGCCTCGGTAAAGAAAGTATTCTCCTGAGGAGCTATGCACTGCCGACTTGGATGGCAACCCATTTCTCGCACCCCGTCAACGGCGACAAGTTGCGGAGGTATTTTGTATGATCGAGTCTTTCCCCTCTAAAAAAATATATATATATATATATATAAAAAAAATGAATAAATAAAGGCGCAACAAAATTGTCCTGCATGAGACCGAAACCTCTCAAAAGGCAAACCCATGCAAAAATAAGGGACGCGCCCTGCTAAAGAATATACCCAACTAGACCGAAAACCCAAAAGAGGGCGGTCTAGGTAAAAACAGTGGTTGCACCATTTCCCCTTCTATCTTCCCCTTTCTTAAACACTAAAGTCATTTGAGTCGAACTACGGAGACCCGAGCCCCTTAGTTCTCTTACAAAAGGGGAACGTAGGCAACCACTTGTGGTTCGGTCTAAAATTGCCGCAAAATCCCTCTTTTACCAAAATGCGTTTTGATTACAACCCCAAGGCTTTTCAAAGGATCATTTTGAGTTAATATTCTTTTTGATGAGTTCAAGCACGGCCTACTTTTTGACTCAAAAGACCGTTGCGAATAAAAGAAAACATTGATAACATCTATTCTCGTCTCGCATTAAGTAATCAAAGGGTACTCGCCATACGTATAATTCCTACTCTCAAGACATAAAGCAAAAGAGTCTCAAAACTCTCGAAGTAAAAGAAAATGTGTGTCTAGATACTGTCCCCGCTCCCGAATTTGCTCCTCTATCCTTCCTCTTTCTCGGTCCCCGGGAGGTCTTTGGCTTAGGAATGTCAAACAAGTCGGTTTGAGCCCGTCCCAATTCAGGAATAACTCGCGCCGGCGGTTCAATCGTACTCGCCTCTCTCAAGGCAGCCTCTAGCAATCCTCGCTTGCCGCAACGCCTCTCGCGAGCTCTCATCTCTGGATCATTCCTTAAAGCAGCTCTCCGGATCTCTTGCCTCTCATAATCGTCGCCAGCATTGCCGGTGACATTGTCTCGGGTTTCCTCGTGCCTCTATATCTCTCGAGATTTCGCCGGACAGAGTCTCGCTCCCAAGTATTCCCGGCGGCGAGTCTCTATAGCTAACCGCACAGTAACCCCGATGCTCCTCATACCAATCCGTATACTCGTGGTCGAAATGTAAATCCTCTAGACCGCCGAAGGAGCACACGAGTGGGAAGAAAGCCCTCCGTAAAAGATCTCGCCGAAAAACCGTATAGCCCGGGGCCTTGGCCATGGACATCGGAACAAGATCGGGCCACCGCCTCTCCTCAAGGCTCGTATGATCTCGCCGAGGATACTTATACTGTCTCGCTCACCAATGATGGGACACGTAAAGAGGATACATGCAAACCAGTAACCGGACTACTACCGATCCATCCCGAATATCTCTCATGGTCTCGTATATTCCAAGGTGAATCTAAAAGCTCGATCGCGGTCGTGTACCGTGACAACCTCATATGCCAACTATCAACAACCTCGTCCTCATCACCCGCGTGGCCGAGTCACCCATGGCATTGCCGTCCGACCCTCCGGTAATGGCCCGATCAGCGTAACCTCTCGTAGAACCACAGAGATAACAAGCCGGGGCCGCTCGCTCCCATAAAGTCTCGATCCCCGCTAGCCTCGTCAATACCGTGATAAGTCTCAAACAAGAAGAAGTGGTACAACATCCATCTCTCCTGGCCGTAACGAATTTGACGAGAATCTATACCCCGGTCACCTCTCATTTGCCTAACGATCTCCAACAAAGTGCTTGAGCGCACTCGACGCACCCGCAGTAAATAGTAAGCCGACAAAGGTGAACAAGATGAACATATCCAGAGTGGTAGAAAGGTCAAATGTATCAGACGGGACAGCGCAACCTAACCATCCGAGTCAAATCTATGGACCCATCACCCGTAATCATAGGCAATACCTCGATCCGCAGTGCAGAGATAAAAGTCGACAAACCGCTCCTCAACCAACCGATCGTCCCGGAATGCTACAGCCGCCGCCTTACCCAAGCCTCGTCAACGCCCGAAGTCTTCCATAGTTGGGGTCGTAATTGTATGACAAAGAGAATGCATGACACTGAATCCCGTAAGGTGATGCACTCAAGCAAATCCCGCCAACCCTCCAATCTTTCAAGGACCAAATGCAAGGCATACTGCATCGCTTGTCGATGATACTTCTATGTTGCCTCGTATGAAATCCCCAAATTTCGACGAAGTCCCGATGAAATTGGCACTCCCGGAAGCAATCTCTTGGTTATAATGTTCCATTGCAAAGAAAAAGCGTTAGTCTTGACCAAAGAAATCGATTATCCGCCAAATAAGGGTCAGCCGGGTTTTCTCTCGCTAAGAAGACGATCGCAGAATGGAGCCTCGGACCGACTTTGAAAAGAACTCCGTCACGAGCCTCCCTAAGTCGTGCGACGTAAGAAGCCAAACAGACACGACATGTCGGGCGACATACTTTGGTTGATAGCATGTGGTGGAAAACCCGCAAAGTGATTACCCTGCAGCATTTTCCGACTCGCCGTCGCCGATATACCCCTTACCCTCATACACATACCCCGAAAATATACGGGAGAGGACCCCTACTATACACACTTACCTAAAACAATCCCAAAACACCATACATAAACCCGACAAAGCCGATCTTTAACCCAATAATTGCGTTCGCTTTCCTAATGCATGCATTCACGCAAACCAAGCTAACATATAGTAATCTTTGCTAACAAGATAGGCTTATTCAAGTGTAGCGCGTTGGAGTTGTTGTTTTACCCCCGCAGGTACAATAATCAATTGAGTCTCGACGACTGGACCTCCGACCAAACTCGGAGAAGAAAGAACAAAACAAAAAAGCATGCGTATCTCGTGATGTACCCCAAGAAAAGCCTCTCAAGCAGAGCCAAACCCAAGAAAAGCCTCTCAAGCGCAGCCAAACCAAGAAAAGCCTCTCAAGCAGAGCCAAACCAAGAAAAGCCTCTCAAGCGGAGCCAAACCCAGAAAAGCCTCTCAAGCAGAGCCAAACCAAGAAAAGCCTCTAGCGGAGCACACAAAGAAGAAAAGCCTCTAGCGGAGCACACAAAGAAGAAAAGCCTCTAGCGGAGCCAAACCAAGAAAAGCCTCTCAAGCAGCCAAACCAAGAAAAGCCTCTCTGAGCACACAAAGAAGAAAAGCCTCTAGCGGAGCACACAAAGAAGAAAAGCCTCTAGCGGAGCACACAAAGAAGAAAAGCCTCTCAAGCAGAGCCAAACCAAAGGAAAGAGCCTCTAGCGGAGCACACAAAGAAGAAAAGCCTCTAGCGGAGCACACAAAGAAGAAAAGCCTCTCTAGCGGAGCACACAAAGAAGAAAAGCCTCTCAAGCGCAGCCAAACCAAAGGAAAAGCCTCTCTAGCGGAGCCCACCAAGAAGAAAAGCCTCTCAAGCGTAGCCAAACCCAAGAAAAGCCTCTCAAGCTGAGCACAACAAGTCACAGTAAGCACAAAGAAAGGTATGAAGACACATCTCTACCCCTTTCTTGCTTGTAGTCGTATTGGTAATTCCGAACTACGATTTGGCTTGATTCCCTTCTTAAAGGGATACGTAGGAATCCTTTCTCGTAAAGGTCCAAACCATAATTTTCCCCTTCTCACCCTTCTAGCCCTTCACCTTAACCCCAAACCGCTCATTGAGATTGGGTCTTATTTTATCGACAACCCCACTTTTTCCAAAAGTGACGTTGCCGAGGGGCTCGTAAGTACGCCAATCCAATTCGCAACCTTTTCGATGCATTTTAATATAATAAAACCGCATTAAGGGGCGTATTTGGTAAATTCCCCGGCCTATCCCGAGACTTCCGGAAACGTTCCATGAGTTTCCCGCGAAGGAAGTACCTTTTGGTACATCATTCATGCCAAAGGACCCTCTTGGGAATAAAACCCGTTGGACCTTTTGGGTATTTTCCCGAATGTTCCGTAAACCGGTTTTTGGCGCCAAAAGCGGTTGAGCCACCTTGTGTCACGCGACACTTGAGGCATGGAAAGTGGACGCGTAAGGTCGTGCGACATACTAAGGCACCTAACCGCAGCCTATAAATAAGACCCTCCCCTCATTGAAATGGATCCCAATTCTAGCCTACCGTTACTCGCCAAAATAGCAAATGTAACGAGCGTCCCAAGCACAAAACCTCTCTCTCTCCTACCTTCCAACCCACTAATCCCTCTCATCCAAACCCAATTCTCTACCTACACCAATTGGAACCCTTGGATCGTAGCCGTGAGATCTACAACGAAGAATTGAAGGATTCTATATCTCGACTAGATATAGAATTCGTGGAATCAACAAGGGTAACAATTCCCTAACCCCTCTCTCTCTCTCTCTCATTTAATTCCTTGCAATTTTATAGTTCTATTTTGTTTGGATTCGCAATCGATCCTAGCTATCTCGATTATCGAATCCCAATCGCAATCTCTCGTTTAACTTGCATAGATTGTGTAATTGAGCTCATATTGATTGATTTGGTTGAATTTGGTGTTTGAGCCCCCAAGGGGGTGTGGATCTACCCATATCCACACTCCCGGGTCGATTTGATGTTGTTTATGTTTTTCGTTCATAATTCAAACCTTGTTAATTAGATCTCGTATAGCTTCGTTAATTTCGAGTTCATATTGTGAGGTTTCGCAGAAGGCTCATATGTGTCACGCGACACCTTCGTCCCCAAGTGATCCCGTGTCACGCGACACACGTGGTCATCGGGTACGATGTGTCATGCGACACACATGACCCATCTGCAGTGACTCTTTTCCTTTGTAATCTGCTCTAGTTTGTTTGTATCGTGATGTGGCCTCCTAAATAATGGGCTCACAATATGTAATTTCTCGTTTCATAATTAATAAGATGCATTTTATCACATTTCGTTTATTATCGATGTTTGCACACACTTTGGATTTACTTGGATGTGTTTGATTGAAAGACTCGTCTATGGACGAGGCGTGTTGGGTGAACTCTCGGTTCTTCCCAACACGTAACCTGACCCCCGAACTCATGTTTTCTCTCTAAAACAAAGGTTTTCAATGTTTCCTCTTAAAACGGCGTGGCGACTCCTTATATTTATATATATTTTCGGCGAGCGCGCATTCACAAATACAGTCAAAACCTCGGGTGACTCTCAAATACAGTCAAAACCTCGGGTGACTCCCAAATACAGTCAAACCTTGGGTGACTCCCAAATACAGTCAAATCCTCGGGTAACTCCCAAATACAGTCAAATCCTCGGGTGACTCCCAAATACAGTCAAACCTCGGGTGACTCCCAAATACAGTCAAACCTCGGGTAACTCCCAAATACAGTCAAAACCTCGGGTGATTCCCAAATACAATCAAACCTCGGGTGACTCCCAAATACAGTCAAATCCTCAGGTGACTCCCAAATACAGTCAAATCCTCGGGTGACTCCCAAATACAGTCAAACCTCGGGTGACTCCCAAATACAATCAAACCCCGGGTGACTCCCAAATACAGTCAAAACCTCGAGTGACTCCCAAATACAGTCAAATCCTCGGGTGACTCCCAAATATAGTCAAATCATCGGGTGACTCCCAAATACAGTCAAATCCTCGGGTGACTCCCAAATACAGTCAAATCCTTGGGTGACTCCCAAATACAGTCAAACCTCGGGTGACTCCCAAATACAGTCAAACCTCGGGTGACTCCCAAATACAGTCAATCTTCGGGGTTACTCCTCTTGGAACAGTCACTTTTGGGTACAAAGCCTGTGGCCTCTCTTTAGCGCCGCCTCTTGACGAACTACGATTCGGCTTGATTCCCCCACGGGATACGTAGGAATCCTTTTCATAAAAGGTCCAGCCACTTGACCATCTTTGTCATCTCTTTCCCCGCCGTTCATGTCCGGCCCGGGATTCTCATTTTATCGATGACCCCACTTCTCGCAGAAGTGACGTCGCCGAGGGGCTCTGTGAGTACCCCGACCCGAACTCGTGTTTTGGCTCCGCTCTCCATGATTGGTATTAATTTTGGGCTCATATTATTTTCTAAAAAGCATTTTGAACCCAAAATAATCCATTCATTCCTTGATCCATTGGGCCTGCCTTCCTGCGGTCCAAGTTGTCACAAAGATGTACGGTGTCGTCTGACACAGGACGACCCCAAGGCGGTGGAAACTTTCTGTCATCCGACATGGGATCTCCCATCAGCATGCCTATAAATAAAGGGCATGGCTGATCATTTTAGGAGGACTTTGGCAAGTAAAGGCACTCTGCTAAAATCAACACTCACTCTCTCTCTCTCATACACACACACTCACCTCCCTCCTCACACACACACACATCCAAGCCAAGATCCAAAGAGATACTTCCTTTGTTGGTGTTTTGAAGGGGTAAACACCATACTATTGGTGCCTTTACCTTGTGGACTATAATAGGTAGCCACTAAACCCTCTCTCTCTCTGATCAACTCTTGCATATTCATCTATATCATCTTGCATGCTTACATGTCTTGATATTATGTGAAATATTTGGGATTTTGCATGATAAAGGTGGTGGAGAGGTGAATCTTCCATGTTCACTTCTCCCCACCTCAGATCTGAACATTTGGTGGCCTTAGCACCATTAAAGTTTGCATCTTGGTTAGCTTTGTTTGAGTTAGGAGGTGATGGCTACATGACAATGGCCATAAATATGTGATTCATCACATTTGGCCATTAAAGCCATGTAATCCTCCCATAATACTCACGTAGTGTTACTATTTTACTGCTCTCAGTTAATAATATAGCTTAGTCTTGCATTGGTAACAAGGTGGGATCAATCTGACTGAAGGGCACTGAAACAGGCTGCTTGTGTCGGACGACACAGGACCCCTCAAAGGATCCTGTGTCATACGGCATAGAGTTCCCAGAGAGCTATCTGGCTTTCAAGGACTTCAGATCCACTCAGATCGGTTCCCTTTGTGACTCAAAGCTATGTTTAAAGAGTAGTTTTAGTTCATTTAACAATATTTAGGGAACCTAAGATCTCTTTGGGTGCAATCCATTAATGGAGGCGGTTTGTCATATGACATGGACAGCCTTGGGTGTCCTATGTCATATGACATCCGTATCATTAAAAGTCAATCTTGACTTTGCTCACTCCAATCAACCCCAAACTGATCTTAGACCCTGAATAGTGTCTTTTCTTAGTTAAAATAATCTTGTTCCAATTCCAGAGTAGCTTTGGTGTTGTAAGAGGCAATCTGACCAGGAGGCTTCCTGTCGTCCGACATCCTTTTCTGAGGAAGTCCTGTGTTGGACGACATCAAAGCTTCCTGAGCAGGTTGTCTCATCCCCTGCCTTGTAATGCAAGTCATCATTTGTAAAGGGTGTGGCCCCCTGTCATGGCTCACAAGTTGTATCCAGTTTCTAAATTTCCATCAATGAAATCCAAGTTTGCATGCCTTGTTTATTGACACAAATCGCACACACTTTGAATGTTTATAATTGTCCAATGTTTGATTGAAAGTCTCGGGAGGCATGTTGGGTGAACTCCCAAGTTCTTCCCAACACGTAACCTGACTCCCGAGCCCAAATTCTCTTTTAAAAAGGTTTTTCAATGTTTTCCTTTAAAAATGGCGTGGCGACTCCCAAAACTCAAAATCTTAAAAAGATAAACAAACAAAACGGAAAGTTTGTTTTTTTTTTTGGAGGGTGTTCATTCAGGTACTCACAGAAGTGTCGAATGAATGGATTGAATTTGCACAATCTTTGATGGATGATCTTGAACCGGGGTGGATTAGGTTCCAACTTAAGCAAGCAATAAAGCATTAATCTGATTTAGATCTTGAAGATATTAGAATGAAATTGCTATCCGGTAGGAACTGTAGCTGGGTTTCAGGGCTTCAATCGGCCATCGGGTGATTTGGGATATCATGACCTCTTAAGATGAGAGGTCGGCTGGGCCTTTTACTGACTGAACCTCTAAAGATGAGAGGTTGGCTTTTGGGGATGTGTTTAGGATTTCTATGGCGGGGATATTGATTGCCTCTAAGAATGGGAGGTTAAATTTGTTTTGGTCAAAGGCAAGGGTAAAGGGAATATCCTCTAAAAATGAGAGGATGGCTTGAGATTAATGAAGGTAAAGGGAAACATCCTCAAAATTTCGAGAGGATAGTTGGAATTGGTTGGAAGGTGTTGGTGAGAGGAAGTCCAAGCTATCGAGAACTTTTGTGAACTTGTGAGGATTCAGGCTCAACATTGGAGAGCTTCTTGAGAAGTCGGGGATTTTTGCTGAATTGTGAGGATCTAAAGTCCTTCTTTTGAAAAAAGCCTCTTGAGAAGTTGAGGATTCTTGCTGAATTATGAGGATTTAAAATCCTTCTTTTGATAACTTGGAAGGCCTCTTGAGTAGTTGAGGATTATCTTTGTCCTTCCTTCATGGCTTGAGTACTTTATGCATCGCCGACTCTCGAAGCTGACTTCTTGGACTTGCTTGGACTTCTCTTAGCATGGAGCAAAGATGATGGCTAAACGGGGTTTCAAAACACGCCGGTCTTGAAGTGAAGGGGTATTGTTTAGTGAGGGTGAGGTAATGGCTTCCCTAGGGTGAAAGGCTTCAGTCGTAGTCCATACCAGATGATCTAAACAAGATTAAGTCTTCATTTCTTGCTTAAGCTTAACTTGAGGAAGAGTCATGCAAATTCATTGGGCAACGGAACGATGAATATGATGAAAGAGAAGTGAGCATATGAGATGCAAGATGGGGATTTGATAAGCCCCAATTTGAGAAAGATATCAGTTGATTTTCTCACTCCGATTAATTTAAATATTAGTCATTTCAATACTTTAGTGATTGAGCAGCACAAGTGATCATGTAGAATAAGACCATTTCAATTAAATGTGACGTGGGTGTGCAAGTGATGTCTCGAGTCTAGCAAGAAGAGAAACAAAGATTTTTATTACTGCAAAGCAAAAACTGGTCCAACTTAGACTCGACAAACTCATGACAATGTAAAGGACATTCTAGAACCTATGACGCTGACTAGCTGACTTCTCCGTCTTTGGATGGGAGGGCCTCTTTGAATCATGGAAGAAGATTGGTGACCACGTTGGGGTGAGCCTTCTCAATCTTACCCTCGTCCACAAGCTTCTGAATGAGCATCTTCAGGAGGATGCAATCATTAGTGACATGGCCAAAAAACTGATGGTAGCAGCAGTACTTGATTGCGTCCAACTTTGGGTTGCGATGAACAGGACTGTAATTATCAAGGGGCTTGACCATTCCCGCCTTAGCCAAGCCATTAAATGCCTCCTCAGTAGTCATGCCAAGATCGTCAAACTTCCGTGGCTGGCGAGGTTGAAATTTCTCACTGCTTGGACTAGTGCTTCCTCTCTGGAGGTTGTTGATACTATTATCTTTTGGGACCCGGGAAACTGGATTGACCATCTTGGAATCATAACCACTAACATTACCGGTCTGGATATCTGGGGTAAGATTGAAGAGTCGATTCTCGCTACGAGCTCCCATGCCTACCATTTCTCTCAAATCGGGGTACCAACCCTTTCCAATAGCCGCACGGACAACCGGCTTCACACATGACAGAAAGATGTCCTTTTGGTCCTGCAAAGGGATCGGCTCAGAAATCTCATTCAGCTTAGCATTCCACCTCTTGTAGAACTCGGTGATTGACTCATCCTGTTTCTGAATTGTACCAACCAAGTCGTCTCTAGTTGTGCGCCATTCCAGGTTCCCACAGTACTTTTCAAGAAAGGCCTCTGTGGTCTGACTCCAAGTAGATCGAGCTTCTGGCTTAAGAGTAAGAAACCATGTCAAGGCAGGTCCTTTGAGTGTGAGATGAAAGTGCTGAGCCATAAACTCGGTAGTATAACCCATTGCTCCTATAGTCATCGCATATGTGTCCACATGAGTTTTCAGGCATGCTGAGACATCAAATTGTATTTTGGGCATCTTTAACTTATAAGGAAGAGGCTTTACTTGTTCTGAATCAACAACATTGAGTCCACTTGATCCTACAG
Organism: Adenophora triphylla var. japonica; assembly: GCA_022495995.1. Taxonomy (NCBI): domain Eukaryota; kingdom Viridiplantae; phylum Streptophyta; class Magnoliopsida; order Asterales; family Campanulaceae; genus Adenophora; species Adenophora triphylla. The sequence goes on from JAFEMH010006545.1 coordinate 14,218, forward strand.
TCAACTTGTCAATCTATTGTTGCATCTGTTTTAACAACGTAGTCACCTCTGGGGTCATCCCCTGAAGCTGAGGAATAGAGGGAGCAGCAGTTGAAGAAGGCTCAGAACTGGCCAATTGGAAGAGAGACGGCTGAGCTGACCCAGATGCTGGAGCTGGCAAATGATAAAACCGACTAGTTGGAGAATTCTGATTCTGCGGAAAAGCACTAGCAGGCAAGTAGGGAGCTGACCCCGGATGTTGCATAGGTGATGAGCCAAACCCATAAGCCGAACCGATTAAAGGATGAGACATACACCCCTAAGGTTGAGGTTGGCTAGCAGGAAACTGCGGAAATCTACCTTGACTGAACTGATTCCTGGAGTAAGGGTGTTGATTCTGATATCGGGCGTTACTCTGGAAGTGAGGACCATTTAACTGACCCTGCTGATACTGAGAATTTGGAAACAACCAACCCTGACTGTTCGGAAGCTGGGAGCCAAATTGGCTTAGAGGCACAGAAGCATTGGAAATTGGTGAGGAGGTCAAATCATAGGAAATTGGATGTGGTCCTCCAAAACCAACTTGAGAGTTCACCGGCAGCCCCTGATTCTGAGCATAATTGAACTGTGCACCCTGAGTCTGAGGTGGAGACATTGGGGGAGGAGTGTTGCCTTGTGTATTCACATCCATCCCATACATTTGAGAAACGGGAAGAGATGTAGCATCATAGGTAGGATGAAAAGGGAGAGAAACATTCCCGGCTCCTAGATCAGTGTCATTAGCCTCGGTAATCTCTTCATAAGTCCCATCGGCACGTCGGATCACAGCAATACCACGGCTTCTCATTGCCTCTACAAACCTAGAGTGTGCTGCATTTTCTCTAGCTTTAGCGGCTTGAGCGAGTAACTGAGCCTCCTGCTCTCTAACTAGAGTGGCTTCCATATTAGCCCTCATCTCTTCTATGGACAGATCATGCATGCCTTGTTGACATGTGGCTGATGAACCCCCAGATTGAGTAGTCATACCCTTCTCTGAACTAGACATCTCTAAAACTGAATCGGATGCGAGCTCTGCTGAAACTGCAACTGCCTCAAAGACGCGGACCAAACGAGCACCGGGAATCAGAGCACGTGCCCAACTTGCCGTAACTGGAGAGGAGAGAGCGTGTATAAGGTGGAGGATAGAGAACCTTGAGGAGGTATGGGAGAGGGAAGGGTGGAAAATGAGACGGACTCGTGCAAGCATTTTATTTAAGTTCAACTAGAAATTGGTGTCTTTTAAATCCTAGGAACGGTTGGAAAAGGGGGAAACATTTATTCACGCAATCTAGACCTCGGGGGAACCTAGGGACACACCATCCAAAAATACACCAAATCTATTGATTAAAAATTAATAATAGGCAATAATACCTAGATAAAACCGAAGCATTTATGGGACGGACGAGCAATCCCAATTTCTGGAGAAATTTGGGCAGCATAACGGGTATTCCCGAAGAAATTCAAGGAAAAATCCGGCATGACCTCTCGTCGGTGCATGTTGACAAAGCGACATGATCTCTCGTTAGAACATGTCGTGAAAGCGACATGTCCCTACGCGAAGAGATGTTCCAATGGCAACATGCCCACACATGCTAGGCTTTGGGGTAGGTATAAAGGTCTATTATAAATTTTGAAACAATTCATTTTAGTGTATTTGAAAATGGCGTGTCAAAAACCAACCGTTGGGTAAGCTTTAAAAGTGTGGCTCCACCTATGATGTGCTAGGAGGAAAGGTTTGACATTAGGCGCTCAATCGTAGGCGACATACATCACCGTCCGCGATGCCGTCGATCGCACCCGAGGGTTCTTGATCTATATGACGTAGTGTGCGGCTGACTAGATTCCTTTATTTATGAAAATGATTTTTTTTTTTTTTATTTGGAAAAGGGGTGATAAAAGGAAACCACACACACTGATCCCCACAGAGCACAATAATCAAAATGATCAATAATTTGATCATGGGGGATTGCCCCACAATCACAAACTGCACCAAAATCCAACATCTGCAAAGTGGCCACTTCTGTCGCACTACACAGGACTAATGAGGCCAGTTCTTTCACGTGACAGAAGGAGCCATTTCCAGAATCTGAACAATAAACAGAACTAGCCCCAGCCTCCAAGCACAAGCAAGAGCTCAACACCAAGTAACAGCAAAACAAAGCAGGAAGCAAGGACAATCAAACAAAGCACATAAGATGCAAACAACACATATAATGTCACAAACAAAGCACACACCAATGAATGAAATGAATGTTGAACAAGCAACGAAAGTTTGACCCACTTTTGAAAAACAAATTTCAAGTCCCCAGCGGAGTCGCCACTGAATGTACGCTCGCCGAAAAATAAAATATTTTTGAGAGTCGCCACGCCGTTTTAAAGGAAACATTGAAAACCTTTTGAAAGAGAAAATGGGTTCGGGGGTTAGGTTACGTGTTGGGAAGAACCGAGATTTCACCCAACATGCCTCGTCTATAGATGAGTCTTTCTATGTTCAACATTCAAAACATTCAAACGCGTGTGCGAATTGTGTGTGACAAAATATGTAATGAAATGCACATTAATGCTTCGTTTTATTGCTCAACAGAGGGATTACAACTTGTGAACCGTTTACCATGGGAGGCCACATCCCACTTACAAAACATGAGAACAACTTACAACTGAAATGGACCAACTGCAAAGTGGTCACATGTGTCGCGTGCACAGGACTTGGGATGGTCAAGTGTGTCGCGTGACACACCATACCAATTTGCAGAGATCTTACAAGATTGGGATTACAGAGGAAACCAAAGGACTCAGAGATCAACACAATCACTTCAAATGAGTGTGGATATTGAGGATCCACACTCTGTTTTGAGTGATAAGTGAACCTGATAAACAAATTACAACTGAAATGATAGTCTCTGCAGAGTGGCTAGTTATGTCACGCTACACAGGACTGATGAAGCCAGTTCTGTCGCGTGACATAACGTGACTCTCTGCAGAGACTTTACAATTAGAAATCAGATTTAACAGAGACCCAATCAGATCCAAATATTACACCAAATCAACTCAGAAAATAATGAATTAATCATGAATTGACCAAGGGGGTGTGGATATGGGGAGATCCACACTCCCTTAATGAACAATCCAAAAACTACACTCAAATCACATCATAAACATGAATTAAACCAAGCACAATGGATTAAACAGAGAGATGGCGATTGGGACTTGACAGATGGAGCATAATTATCAAGTCCAAGGAACAGAAATTATAATGAATTGACTATGCAATGAACAAATATGAGAGAGATATGGAGAAAGGGAATCGTTACCCTTGGAGATCCACGATCTCTACACCAAGTTAGGTGTAGAGAGCTTCAACACAGCTTCTGGAATGAGATTTGGATCTCAGATTGGAAGGCTAGACCTGGATCTTCAGTTGGTGTGGAGTATATGAAGGTAGATGGGTGAATTATGTATGAGGGAGGTTGAATTGGGAGGAATTGGTTGGTGTTGTGTGTGTTTTGGGGGAGAGGGAGGTATTCTGGCGTAATTAGGGAGTGAAAAAGGGATCCTGAAATGAGAGGTGCAGGGCTCTATTTATAGTTGCAGATGATAGACCAGTTGTGTCGCACGACCTCCTGCGTCCATTTTCCATGGCTCGAGATGTCGCGTGACACAACATGCCATTAACCGTTTTTGGCGCCAATTTGCCATTCTAGAACCTTCCAAGGTAATTCCTCTTAGGTCCAAAATTGTCTAATTCCCTATAGGTCCTTTTGCATGGAAAAAATACTTAACAGTACTCCCTTCGCAAGAAACTTATAAAAAGTTTTTGAAAGTCTCGGAATGGACTAGGAATTTACCAAAACGCCCCTAGTGCAATTTTATCTCATTAAAATGCACCTATAACGGGTCGCGAATTGGATTGGCGTACTCACACAACCGCAAAATCCAGCACCCTCAACTGAAATTCCCTCAGACTAAAATTATCAAACCGCACCTGAAGTTTCCACTCCAGATGCAACCGCTAGGGAAGAAGAAGTTGCTGAAAATTCACCCATCCTGCTTATTGAACCTCTTCATCAACTTACCTTCCATGTCTTCATTGAAGGATCTAACGATGTTCCAATTGAAGATCTTCAGCAAACCTCAGTCCAACCAGACTTACCCCCGAAAGTTAGAGAAGTCAGCAGTTACCCTCTATCTAATGTGATTGGTGATCTGTTTTCCGGTGTTCAAACAAGGAGATTAAACTATGAAGAGCATACTTCCTTGATATCTCAAATTGAACCCAGGAAGATTGATGAAGCACTCCAAGATTCCAGTTGGGTCGTTGCTATGCAAGAGGAACTCAACCAGTTCGAAAGATGCAAGGTTTGGACATTAGTGCCTAGACCTCAGGATCAATGAGTGATAGGAACAAAGTGGGTGTTTAGAAATAAAATGGATGAGAATGGAAGCATCACCAGAAACAAAGCAAGGTTAGTTGCACAAGGATATAGGCAAGAATAAGGAATAGACTACGATGAAACCTTTGCTCCAGTTGCAAGACTTGAAGAAATCAAAATCTTCTTAGCCTATGCCTCTTTCAAGCGTTTAAAGTTATATCAAATGGACGTGAAGAGTGCTTTCCTCAATGGTGAACTGCAAGAGACCCTGTATGTTGCCCAACCGCCTGGATTTGAAGACTCCAAATTTCCAAATCATGTCTACAAACTCCAGAAAGCTTTGTATGGACTAAAGCAAGCTCTAAGGGCATAGTATGAGACTCTATCTAAATTTTTACTAGAAAAGGGATTTGAACAATAAAATTGATACAACTCTTTTTATTGCCAAATATAATAATCATTCCCTACTTGTTCAAATATATGCTGATGATATTATTTTTGGTTCTACTAATGAGTTACTTTGTAAGTGTTTTGAGAAGCTAATGAAAAGCAAGTTTGAGATGATCATGATAGGAGAATTAACTTTCTTCCTCAGGCTTCAAATCAAACAATGCGAAGAAGGAATCTTCCTTAGCCAAGCCAAATACACCAAGGAGTTGATAAAGAAGTTTGGACTAGAGAATGCAAAAGCATACGATACTCCAATGGCCACCGGCAATAAGTTAGATAAGGATCTAAAAGGTAAGAAGGTTGATCAAACCTTATATCGAGGTATGATTGGGTCATTACTTTATTTAACTGCTAGTAGGCCAAATATCATATTTAGTGTTTGTGTATGTGCTCGCTATCAAGCAGATCCCAGAGAAGCACATTTAAGTGCAGTCAAGCGTATAATCCACTATCTCTCTGGAACAACTAACCTTAGACTTTGGTATCCCAAAGATTCAAATTTCAATCTTGTAGGTTATTCAGTTTCAGTGTCAACCACAAAGGCTGAATACATTGCTGCTGGAAGTTGTTGCTGTCAAATCCTTTGGATGAAGCAACAGTTGGTGGACTATGGAATTGATGAAGGAAATTGCCCAATCATGTGTGACAACACGTCAACAATTTCAGTCTCCAACAATCCTGTCATGCACTCCAAGACCAAGCATATAGATATCAAGTATCATTTCCTCAAAGACCATGTGGAATAGGGGAATATCCATCTAGAGTATGTGGGGACAGATAACCAGATTGCTGATATCCTCACCAAAGCTCTAGACTCCAAGAGGTTTTCATTCCTCAGATGAGAAATGGGTATGCTTGAACTTAAATAAGTCCATATTTTTTTCTAACTTGTGTGTTAAGTATGTGGAATTTAGGTTGAAATTCCTGTTGAGGTTTCAAACCTCACACCTATTGAAACCGCGTGCATACAAATCACATGCAGTCAATCGCTTGCACCCAACCACCAATTTCCAAACCGCTTGCTGCACGCCTGACTGCATGGATCTAAACCGCGTTTCAACTTAGAGTAATTTCTGTTTATTTTCAGTTCTTATTCTTAAAAAAAAGGGGGGGGGAACTGTTCATTTTCTTTTATTTATTTTTTTGGTCCTTATTTTGACATAAGGGTATTTTTGCAAATGTTTTCCCCCGTATTTTCAAAATTTAAATTCATTTAATGCGAAAGGAACATTTACATCAAAACCCTCTTGTCAGCCGTCATAGGTAAGTGTGTGGAAGTTGAAAGGGTGCAACATTTAGTGAAAATCATTATCACCTTTCTGCACACCTACCTGGTCACCACCTATATATACCCTGTTTAGTGTAACTGCCCATTCTTTACCTGTCAACTTCTGCAATCGTACCTTCTTTCTTACCAACTCACTTTCTCTATCTTCAAACTCTCTAAAAACCCTCCATTTTCAAAACCTTAAAAAAAATTAATGGCATCCAAAAGGCAAAGAGCATCAACAGTAGCAAGAGCTCCTAAGAAACCAGTCAATGACATGGTATGATTTCTAACCCTAAATTCTTCTCTTTCTGCAAATCTGCCATTGTTGAACAGAAACTGTTCGTATGCCTTGTTCTTGTTTTTGGTTGATTACTCTTTCATTTCTTGCTCATTTTTGTTGATTTCTATTGGGTTTTGCTTGGAATCATACTTAGATTAAGATTTTGTAACTTATTTTATGATCAATGCTCATTTTGAACACTAATTTTGGGATTTACAGTTTTCATGCTTTTGAAAACCCATTTTGTGTTCTTGCTATTTCTTGATGATTCTTCTAAAAAGTTATGATTTTGATGATATATTATTAGTCTATAACTTGTTAGGATCATTTTGATATGCCATTTGTCCCTTTTGGTTAAGTTTTTTATTATCTCTGTTCTTGGTAGGGGTGAGCAAAAAAAACCGTTAACACCGTTAACACCATTAACACCGAAAAACCGAATCCGAAAAAACCGAAACCGAACCATTTTGTTTGGTTTAGGTTTTAAAAGTTTAGAAACCGAAATTTTCTGTTTGGTTTAGGTTTTAAAAATTTAGAAACCGATAAGAAACCATTAACACCAATAGTCAAAACTACGTTGTTTTATCTTATACTATATATATTATTTTTCTACCTTTTATTTTTTGTTTTCCACATTCACATTCAGTATTCACGGCAATGCCCTAGAAGTCGACGAGACGACGGTGCTCTTCTTCTCCTTCGCCTTCACCTTCGCCGCATAGATCCAGTCCACTCTTTCAATAAACGACGACCTCTTGCTCCCTCCCAAATAACGCCGGCCTCCACCAGTCAAATTAGCCTCCATTCTCCCTGCTTAAGCTTCATCTTCAAACATTTAGAGAAATCGTAAAAGGAATCCCGGTCAAGCCTCCCTCAAATCCGACGAGCTCCATTGATTGCGGCGACCAAGAAGGTGTGGTTATCTAGTTTCTCGAGGTAATTTCTCACTTTATTATTGCGTGATAAAGTGGTTAGAACATTGAATGACTTGTTTGATCATTACAAAAGAAGAGATGAGGATTTGAAGGGTGGCAACAAGGAAGCCTCTTCATCTCTTTCAAATTTTGTTGGAGGTTCAACTTTTGTGGGAATTGGTGCTAGAGCTAATCTTGAATCAAGCTTCTTAAAATATTTGGAGGAGAAAGGAGGTATTAGCTATAAGTCGGAAGTTGAAATATATTTATCCGATGGAATGGAAAAGAGGGATGATAAATTTGATATTTTGAATTGGTGGAAAATTAATTCTACAAAGTTTCCTATCCTATCTCAAGTGGCTAGACATGTTTTGGGGATGCCTATCTCCACCGTTGCTTCGGAGTCCGCATTTAGCATCGGTGGTAGGGTGATTGATCCATTTATGAGCTCTCTTACTCCTCAAACCGCCGAAGCTTTAATTTGCACCCAAGATTGGATTCGCTCTACACCCGCCGATCTCGAGTTTCCGGTGTGTATGCTAAGGCTATGGAGGAATTGCAAGAGAAGCTAGAGAATCTCGAAACTGGTAAAATATATTTGATTTATTTGGTATTTTTTTAATGAGTTTGCTTTACTATTGACATATTCTATCATTTGTAATTTCAGATGAATTTGGAGGTGGACCAAAGTTCTTCGAGCCGTCCGTGGTTGAGGATTGATTGAAAATTGGTATGGTTACTTTTCTAAATCGTTCCAACTCACAGCACATGTTCACATCTATACATGTTTCTGTTTCTGTTTCTGTTTCTGTTTCTGTTTGATCATAATGAATATTGGAAGTGGGTTGATTCTGATTCTGTTTCTGTTTCTGTTTGATCATTCAATATATGGGTGGTTACCGGTGAGTTTGAATTGTTATATCCATTTAAAAATCAGTATCTTGTAGGTAATTGCACTGCCCGTGTTTTTGCTCTGTTTTTTTTTTATTATTATTTCCTTGCTGAGAGTTGTGATTCACTGGGGAGAAGCAAATATAGGTTGAATTGTGAATTGTGAGACCATGCTTGTTGATTCCTGTTTTAGACTTGATAATTCATGAGGCAAGTTCATTGTTATTTTAGGCAATCAGATACATTTACTTTGAAACAATAAAATGATATGCTCATTTCACTGATCTTCAAGCTGCAATATGGCCACTGCTTTATGTAGGTAACGGGCAGCAAGCTTGTGAACCATTTCAAATCATTTTAAAAGGGTGAACTTTTGTTGTTTTTGTGCTCAAGTATTTTGACCAAATATTGTAGGATTATGAACAGTGAAACAGACTCAGTTAAATAGAATATTACTATATAGGATTTTTGTAGGGTGACATTATTGATTTAGTATAATGTTGTTGAAAGTGATAGGAGAAAGGGAAAAGGTGTTAAGAACATTGTTTGCTGCTGTTGTTTTACATTTTTACCGTCTCAAAATGATTTTTTTTCCAATTATGCAGGAATTGTAGACTTTTTGAAGAGTTGAAGAGGTCTCTTTTGAAGTGTTGAAGAAGAGAGGAATTTTACATTTGTAATTCTTCTTATGTTTAACATGTGGATGGATGAATTTAACTTTTTAATATTTTGATTATCATTTCAAACATCATACTTTTAAGCTTAATATGTAGTCTTACATATGGATGGATGGATGAATGTTATTTTTATGGATGAATGTTATTTTTATATGTGTTGTTGTTGTTGTTGTTTTTTTTTTTTTTTTTTTTTTTGTGTTGTGTTGTTGAATGTCAAAATCTCATTTATATGGGCTGGTTTATATGCTTGGCCCAACAAAGCCCAACAAAAGTAATTGATGCCCAAACAAGGCCCATTAAAGCCCAACAATCCATTAAGACACCGAACCAAACCGATATCACATCGAAACCGGTAACACCGAACCATTAAGAAACCGAAGTTAATGGTTTCGATTTGCACAAAACCGATAGTTATTGGTTTGGTGTAGGTTTTATCCTAAAACCGATCCAAACCGATCCGTGCTCACCCCTAGTTCTTGGTGTTCATATTGTTCTTCGTGTTCTTCATGAAGTTCATATGATTTTCTAAAAATTTCCTATGTTTTGGATTCAATGATTTTCCTTAATTTTTTCCATACATAGAAAATTTTTGAACATTTTAAGAAAATTTTGGATTTTATTTTGGTTTTTGAACCGCATCTCTCTTAAAACCGCATGCCAATTATGTTGGAAACCGTCTTTATAAATCTTTTGAAACCGCATGCTTTTTACTCCTTTTAATTTTTCTTGAGATTTTACTTAGTATATAGGATGGAAACCAATACCTTCCCCTACAGGCACTTCTTGGGAGTGTGGGATAAGTTTGGATTACAATGCCACGTACTAGTAATTTTATTCTCAAAACTTTGTGTTAATTTCTTTTTCAAGTATTCACAAGTTTACCTGGGGTTTGAAGCTTTTCACTTCTCAAACTACAATATTGTTAAACCGAGTAAGTGCTCAAAACGCTTGTGATGTGAATACTTAAAATGGATCTAACTTTTAAATTTCTCTTTTGTAGGATCCTAACACCTTCCTGCCTGGCTGGGAGGTTAATGAATTGGAATTAAAACATGATGCCCTTAGAAGGGAGTTGCTCAGGAAGATGAAGGCTTCTGGAATCCTACCTCTCATCACCAAGAAGCAGACCTTCACCATCCCCTCCTTCATAGATAAATTTTATTCTACTGCCAAGCTTAAAGTCAGAATTTTGGATGATGGTCCAAAATTCTCCTGCCTCACTGCTGAAGTGGAAGGTCTAAAAATCTCCATATATTATATTCACATCAGAAGCACCTACAACTTCAGAGTTCCCTATGCTCCAGAATCTGTTGACCAAGTTATTAAAGATGTTGCTGCATCAGCAACTGCTAGAGTTTCTACTATGGTGGGACAGTACAAGAAAATCCCTAGGAAAGGTTTTGGTGAGCTGATGAGTTACCTAGGCTATCAGGTGGGTAAATCTATATGTGGAAAGACTGGCAATCACAACAAATTTACATCCCAACAATGATGTATTGTTCTGCCATCTATAGTGAGATCAAGCTGCATTGGCCAAAGATTCTATTCAGAGAAATATGTGACAGTGTGGACACCTATCAATCCAAAGAAAAGGGTGTTGAGCAGAGATGGAGACCATTCTGCAGGATTCTGACCGCTCTTCTTCTTAATTTTGAACATCTTGAAGAGCTCAGAAAAGCTAACCCAGAGCTGATGGTGGCCTGGGGAAATGAAGAATCCTTGGGATTTCTGGTATGCCACAACTTTAGATATGCAAATGGAGATGCTCTTTACAAATCGCTTTATGATGCAGATACATACCCCAAGAGAGAGGAGTATGTGGCTATGAATCCTGAAACCGCAACTCAAGCGGATAGGAAAGCTGTGAAGAGATCTAGAAAACCAAGTGGCCAAGCTAAACCTCCTGCAAAGAGAACCAGAACCGCTCTTGCTTCCAGACCGCCTGTTGCAGATCAAGCTAGTCCCATTAAGCCCAAGAAGCAGAAGAAGCCTTTGAACTTAGTGGAAGAAGATGATAAAGAAGAAGAAGACCCTAGCGTTCCAGATTTGGTTGCTAGAGCCAAAAAGGCTAAGGATGCTACTGCAGACTTATCTCCTGAAGAACTGATCCATTACTACAAGGATCAGCTAGATAAATTGGAAAATGAGGCTGAAGCTAGAAAGGCTGCAAAAGGCAAAGGTAAATCCTCCTCACCCCCTCCTCAATTGCCTCCAGCCTCCCAACCGCAACCTCAATCTCAACTGCCTCCACCCTCAAATCTAACTCCCATCCAATCACCTATCCACTCTCCATCCAAATCTCCTTCTCCTCCATACAAGAATAATGCACCTATTCAGGGGGAGACTCCTAAGAGAAGGAAGAAAATGCCTGCAAAGAAATCCTTTAAAATGGGTAAACCAGTTGAACCTTCTCCCTCTCCGTCACCTCCTCCAAAATCCCTTTCACCCTTATCCTCCCAATCCACATCCAACTCTTGTTCCCATTCTGATTCAATACATTCCATACACTCCAACCAAACCCCCCCCCCCTCATTCAAATGCCTACCAACCTTAGACTTCAAAACATTCTGGTGGCCAAGCTACTTCCACCTCCAAACGCTTAGGCATAACTCCTTCACTCCCTCATAAATTAAACCTCTCCCAAACTCCAACTCCCTCAAAATCCCCTTCTCCAGACAAAACTCCTCCCATCTCACCCCAACTTCAAAAATCCCCTCCTCCTTCTGTCCACATTTCAAAAACAAATTCTCCCTCCAATTCCCCTCCTCAAAATATCCCCCCTCAAACTCAGACTACCCCTCCTAACCTAAACCAAACCACTCCTAACCGATAGCTCCCTAACCCTTTCACTCAACTTGAAGCTACCCACTTCCTCTATTCCTGACCGCCTCCACTTCAACCGCCCCTCCAACAGACTACTCCCAAATCCTTTCAACCCTTAACCTAATCCAAAGACAACTCATCATAAACCAAGGCCACATTATCAAACTAACCGCTTCTAATGCCTCCCTTGAAGCCTCCAACTCCTCCCTAGCTAATTCCAACCGCACCCTTCTAGCCAAGGCTGATGCTCAAACCTTGGAAATGGCCACTCTTAAATCAAATTTGCTTGATGCCATTAAGGGGGAGAGATCACCTATACTTCCTTCTACTTCCACTGATCAAACCACTTCTTCAGTCAAAACCGCAGCTGAAGCATGTTTTCAAGCCTTTAGGGAAGATATGGCTAAGGGAGTTCGTCAAGCCCTTGGAGAGACAGTCTCCCAGCTTAAGGAGATGCTCAATCAGCTCTCTGATGTCTTCATCACCACCACCAACACTGCTTTTACTTCTTTTATGACTACCATATCAGAAGCAGTTCATACAAGACCGCAGCAGCCAGAGTCAATTCTAACCGCTGAAATTAAAACCGCTCTGGACTCCATTAGAGAAGACATTTTGGAGCAGATTGATTTGCTTAAAGGGCAATCAAATGTTAACTTGGAGATTGTGGGAGATGCTCTAAAGGCTAAGATCAATGAGGTGAGAGATGAATTCAACGACCGCTTGGATAATCTCAAGGAAGGATTTAACTCTAAGCTTGGCTCTGCAATCCATGAGTTAAAAACCTCTTTGAAGGTGACTATAAATCTTGAGCCTATGGAAAAAGCCATTGCCACCCAAACTGTTGCAATTCAAGATGAAATCCACACTTGCTTCAATTCCTTAAACTCCTCTTTCCATACCCTTATCAATGATCAAATTGAGCAAGTAAGAGGAAACTCTAGAGCAGTTGGTGAAGCAAATCTCAGGCTGGCTAACCAAGAAAATTCCCTCAAGAAGCTGGAATCCACTCTTATCAGATCTGTTGAAGAAGTTAGAAGGCTAAGAAAATCTATGCAACGGATCAATCCGCCCATGCTGGACCGCATCAAGCAAAGCATGAAGTCAATCAACCTCGCCATCAACCGCGTCAGCATTGAACCGCCTTGTAATTTCTTTTTGCTGAACTCTCTTTATTTTAGACCGCATTTCACTTTGTATTCTTTTGGTTTATCTTTTGTTTTTGCAACCATGTAATTTTCTTTCATACCTTGTACTTGTAAACACTTAAGGTATTAATGAAAATTGCATCATGGTTCTAAAAACTTGTTCATATCAAACTGCTTGTTTGTAGAACAATGAAACCGCAATGGTTTAAAATCTCATTCAAATATTTTTTACTTAAAATCATATTTTTGAAATGAAGTTTAAACATTCAGTTTAAACCGCACTTTAAACATAAACTCATATTTTTAAGTGCACTGAATGCATTTCTATACTTTCAAGCTGTAAGCTTTTCAATCATTTAAATAGTATAGAAATCTATATCTTAAGCTATTGTGTGCATTGACTTGGGACATGACTTACCATGTTAATTCTTATGGACATGTTTTTATCAAGTACAATGTTTGCTTTTGTTATAGTAGGTAATGGCATCAATCAAATAGGGGCAGATTGTTAGGTATGCATACTTTAACCCTCCTAGCTTTAGCTTAGATTTGATTGATACCATAACCTCATCTCTATTTTAAGGACTTTAGGCCCATATGTAATGAAGCTTAGACTTTAATTTTTTAGCTAAGTCCATTTTAGAGAATAGGTTAAATTAGGCTTGAAGACTGGCACAAGACTCATTGGATATGAGATTGCAGTTCAAACGTTTCAGACCGCTTCATCAAAACCGCCTTAGCAAACCGCTCCAAGCAAATTGCTATGTGGAATTCTTTGTCTGAAACTGCTCTTGAACAACCATGTGCAAATGCATTAGTGAATCGCACTATCTAACTGATGTGCAGTTCCAATCTTGAGACCGCACTTATGGAACCTTCTCACTGGTGAAACCGCTCATGACAAACCGCATGCACACCAGAACGCTCCAATGATTGAGACTTGAAGTGAACCACATTTGACCGTTGGAATCTACATCAGCAATATCAAAAGTCAACCACCAAATCTTGTCACGTGACTAAGTGTCAGACAAGATCTGCAAGGATCTTAAAGGTGATAGATGTCCTAACTACCTTATTTGCGCTCGAGTCTGATCAGCTTTACATGCAACAGTTTTATCAAAGTACAAAAGTGGATTTGTGGACCAATGGGAAAGCACCAGTACAGTACTTGCTACAGCTGTGTCCAATGGCTATATCCTTGGTGCATGGGTATAAATACCCCTAATCTTCATCACTTGAAGATGGCTTGAAAAATTGAAATTGATGTGAGTTCATATGAAGTTCAAGCTCTGTCCAGAAAATATTCAGTCCTTTGAATCTACATCTTCTACCTTCAAGAAATATTCCCCAGCCCAGAAATCAAGCCTTATACATAATCAAGAATCATTGTGTTCTACATCTCTTAGATTCAAAGAGCCTTGATCTTGTTTACACACACACACCTCACTTGTTTAATCACATAGATTATTCATTTGAGAAACACCGGTTATAGTCTAGGATTGATCTTCATATAATAGATTTTAAATCTGAGTATTGTACTTTGTACTTTGTAATCTCCCATACTCAATATAAAATCTAACTCTTAGAAAATCCAAGACTAACTATCTTGGTAGTGGACGTAGATCGTTTACGATTGAACCACTCCAAATATTGTGTTCTTTATTTCTGCATTTTTATTTACTGTGCTTACTGATTATTTTGTCTTCTCTGTTTAATCTTATTCTCAGTTATCCTTTATAGTGAAATTGTGTTTGCAGTTAACTTTGTCAAACCTCACTTTTTAGTTTTATAAACCGCACTGAAAACCGCTTTACAAACCGCACCTCCAAAACCGCTTTGTAATTTTAAATATTCCGCTGTGCATTTTGCAACTCTACTTGCAGTTTCTTATACACTGCAAGCGGTTTTGTAAGTAAGAGGTTGAGTTTTAAAAAGAGGGTGAAAATTTTATAACAGCTATTCACCCCCTCCTTCTAGCTGTTTTTCACCTTTGGTGTCACCTTTAGGACCAACAGAAGTCAACATCCTTAAGTTAAGGTAGAAATCGTGCCAAAATTTTGGCATGACCTCTCTTGACTCGCTCTCGCGAGGGGCCTTAGCTTTTGGCGTTGGCCAAGTCATGGCGAGTATGGTTCATACGTTGAGGGTTTGATGACACTGCGTCACATTGAACCTTTGGGTATGTTTTTAACACAGTTCTGCGTCAAAGTCAAAGCTGAAAAGCTGAGACTTTAGGTCGAGAAACGACCTTCGATCTCAACTTTTAAGTTTGACATGTGAGGGAGATAGGTATAAAAGCATACACTTAGGCTTTATGACACGAACTAAGCCAAAAACTAACCAAGGTCTAGGACGAAGTGTGACACAAAGGGTGCATGGTTAATACGGGCTAGGATGGGCTGTTTGGGATGACCCCTTGCGCGCTCGAAGGGCGTAGGAAGGCCAATCAAGCTGCAGCTAAACGGTCACCCTGGGTTAAGGGTTGTAGTGTGTAGTGTACGGAGGCAGCAAGTGCACAGTGTGCGGTGTACCGAGGTAGCAGTGCGAGTAGTGTGAGATCACTAAATTCTTTTTTCTGAGTAAACATAGAGGTTTTCAGAATGAGTCTTAAAGAATTTATGAGCAGTTCAGAATATTGCACAAAGAATCAAATATGAATGAATATGCATGAACATGTTATGATTTTGAAAGAGATGAAAAAGCAACATCTTTTTTTTTGAAACAGTCCAACGTTTTGAAAATCGGAGCTGTTTAAAATTTCTTTTTTTGAAAAGAAAAGCTAGTAACACAAAGCACGGAGAAAACACACACGCACACAAAAAACGAGGAAGGGTAAACGAAAGTTTGACCCATAGAATGTTTTTAAAACAAAGATAGTTTTGAAATACATGTCAAGTCCCCAGCGGAGTCGCCAACTGAAATTACCTGGATCGCGCGAACTGCGGCGAGCGGTTTTTTGATGGACTTCACTTAAAAAGAGAGTCTCCATGCCGTTTTGTATTATGAGCCTAAACTTTGAAAAAGGCTAGTTTGAAAAAGGAGGTCGATTTGATTGGTAGCCAAAACTTAGAAAAAGGCTTTGAAAAAGAGGTCGTTTTGATTGGTAGCCAAAACATGGGAAAAGGCTTTGAAAAAGAGGTCATTTTGGTAGCCAAAACTTGGGAAAAGGCTTTTTTAAACAGATATTGTTAGGTTCGGAGGTCACGTTACATTTCGGGAAGAGTATATTGAGATCACCCAAAATGCCTCGTATGACGAGTCTTTCTTCTTTCTCAAAAAGTGTGCGTGTGTGTGTGTGTTCGTGTTGCTTTTGAAAAGGAGCTTGAATGACAAGCTTTAATCTTGGTTTGAATGACAAACATTGATTTTGTTAAAAAGAGCGTTTAAATGACAAACGTCGGTTTTTAGTTTGAAATGAGCGTTTGAATGACAAACGTCGATTTTGAGTCAGAAATGAGCGTTTGAATGACAAACGTTGATTTTGAGTTTGAAATGAGCATTTGAATGACAAACGTCGATTTTGAGTTTGAAATGGGCGTTTGAATGACAAAGGTCGATTTTGAGTTTGAATGACAAACGTCGATTTTGAGTTTGAAATGAGCGTTTGAATGACAAACGTCGATTTTGAGTCGAAAATGAGCGTTTGAATGACAAACATCGATTTTGAGGGATTTTGAAAAGGAGTTCTAATGACGAACTTTGGTTTTGAACCGGGCATTATGATGTTACCAATTTTTATGAAAATGGTGGTAAATGAGATGCAATCAACGAGTCATTTTGTGACTCGGACATTTGAAAGTAAATACTATCAACAAACCAAACGGTCTGGACTTGTAAATGATAGTATTGAAAATGCGGTATCAACGGATCGAGCGATCCGGACGATAAAAGTGTGAATCAATGAACCTAACGGTTCGGATTGTAAAAGTGCGATCGACGAGCCAAACGACTCAGATTTGTAAAGAGCGTAAAGTAAGTGCGATATCAACGGATCAAACGATCTGGACGGTAAATAACGATCGACGAACCAAACGGTTTGGATGGTAGAAATGACAATGGACGGATCGAACGATACGGACGGTAAATGACATAAAAAGTAAAACAGGACTCGATCTCCGTTTTCACCCAAAATAACTTCTCTTGAGGGAGAAGAGATGATAGAGGGAGGATCATCTCAAGACCCGTAGATGGCATTTCGTCTAGATTTTGGAAACTTTGATCGGATCGAAAGTAGCATATGACGTGTAAAATGAGACAAATAGGAGTTTAGAGAGTGAGAGTGTTACCAATGGCTAGGTGTTGACTCTTTGGCTCAGGAGGATGTATACAGGATACAATTTAGTGTTTTAAAGGTGTTTTGGAGGTGTTTGGCTCGTGTTTGGTTGGAAAACGTGTTTGAAAAGGAGTTTTGCGGGGCAAACCTTGATTTTGAATCGGGCAGAGTTTCCCCTTAATTTGCTGCTTAGAAGCCTAAGAATTAGGGCAGCGTTTCGACTTGGGTCGATTTAGCCTGTGTTTTTTAGGATTTGAATCTACCGACGAGTAGCACGAGGGCCCACGAAGAACAGAGAATTCCACCGACGAGTAGCACGAGGGCCCCCGAAGAGTGGAGAAAGACTAGTGTTTTGTGCTAGGGGTGAAGAGAGGAGTGAATTGGTGAGGAAATATGAAGGAGGAGGGGGAGTATTTATAGGAGGAGAAGGAGTGGAGAAGGAGGTTACCTTGGACTGGTTTGGACAGTTTTTAAACATCGAACAGTGCTGGAAGGGTTGCTTAGGCTGATTATTTATTTTGTAAAATAGGCTGGCCAGTTCTGCATATTGGCTATTTTCCATTATTAAATTAGTTATATGTATAGATCTTGTTCTTGCGTTTGATTTGATATGCTGTGGGCTCAAAACAGAGTTCGTACGAGGAAGTTATGACCTCCGGAAGGTCGAGACTCTCAAAAACAGCAAATCAAAGCCCGAAAGACCCCGAAAACTTCATTTTTGGACGAGTAAACCCTCAGACTTCACTTTTGAGTCTTAAATAATCGGCAACCCGGATTGGGGTACTTATATTATGCCTCAAGTGCTTGAAAATGAGCATTGTTATACCTCAAGTACTTGAAAACAAGACTTGTTATGCCTCAAGTGCTTGAAAATGAAGAAAATTTTCAAAGGACTATTTTGATACATATGTTAATTTTTGTATTATCATTATTGCTAGTAACACATTTGTATGTGCCACATTAATTTTTTATTCTTTATTTTCGAACTTAGTTATTTAATTTTTGAAAATCCGAAATTTATAAAGTTTTTGAATTTCAAAAACTTTTTAACTAATTCTTTTTATCTTGATAAATCAAAGTGGGTAACGTGTATTCCTAAAAAATTGGATGACTTAGTCAAATTCGAATTTTAAGAAGATATTTTACCTGACTTAAATTTATTCTTTAATTTAATTTAAAAAAAAATGAAGTTACAGCCAGTTGTTTGGGTTTAAATGAGAGTAGTTGTGTATTTAATTGGGGGTCATTTGCTAGAAAATAGGGAGTTTTTGTTCAATTTAGAGAACCATTTATTGTAGATAAACCCCCTAATTTGGATAATTATCTCATATTTTTCTTTTATCCCTTTTTAATCTCCCTCTCTCTCTCTCTCTCTCTCTCTCTCTCTCTCTCTCTCTAGCCGTTACTCTCTCTCTTCTCCCAATTCCGTTCAAAACCCTCACTGTTCATCATCTCTTTCTTCTCCAAAATTCCAACAATGTCGTCTCCTTCCAAAATTCCCCAAGAAACTTCGCCCATGGAGATCTCACCGGGTGCTACCTCTCGTGTTACCTCAAGGGTTACCTCGCCTATGGAGGTTTCACTTAGGGTTACCCCTGTTACGTCTCCAAGCCTAGCCCTAGCCATTGTCCGGCCATTTCCGTTTCCTTTAGTCACGCCATCTTCGGAAATGTCTCCTCCTAAACCCAATGTACCAGTTGCCAAAGTAAAGAAAAGCTCCAATGCCTCCCCAAAGACCACCAAAGAGAAGCTCCAACCGAATTAGGGCTATTTTCAGTAAAAGCAAGTTGAATACCTCCTCTGATCCCATCAAAGTTTCAGAAGACTCCCTTAGTCTTTCCTCTGCTCACGTCTCTGATGAAGACTATAGAGAATAAAAGGAGCCTTCTGATGACAGCCTTGAAAAATGGCTTGAGGATGAAGGTGCACCTCTTGCTGCTGTTCATATGAAGCTTCTGAGGAAGAAAGGAAAACAGGGTGCTGGTAAAAGTGTTACCCAAGCTCAGGTAACACCTCAGGTAACACCTACCTTGGTTCAGCCCAACATACCAACTCATGAGGTACATTCTCACTCTCCTCAACTTTCTGATTTCCCAAGTGATGAGTTTACTATGAATGCTGATAATGATGATGATGAGGCCTTCCCTAAGCCCCATTTAACCCTAGAATTTCATAGGGAAGAAAATATGTCATTTTGGTTGACTCATAGCAAGAAGCCACTTTTGGTGGAAAAGAATATAGATATTGAGGATTTGAAGCTGAATGGTGTGTTAGAATTCCTTTTTGATCAAAAGTTTTTGGTAACTAATACCCATCCTTGTCCATTTGTTGAGAGCATTGTTCAAAACTTTTATGCCAACCTCAATCCCAACCTTGATAATGAGGGTTCCCCTCGGTTTAGCAAAGTCTTTGTTAGGGGCAGAATCTATAGCTTTACTCCTGCCATGATCAACAAGGCTTTAGGCTTGCCTAATATGGATGATGAAAGTTTTTGTGCCAATAGGGATGTTATGGAAATTTTTTTGACAAAATACAAAGTTTCTAAGTGGCCAGTTGACCCCAAGATCAAATTCCTAGCCTCTATACTTACCACACTCTATTCCGTGCTACACAAGTTATGCATCTTTAACTGGCTCCCAACCGAGAATGAACAATATTAGAAGATGGAGCAAGCTAGAGTGTTGTATAAACTAGGAAAGAGTTAGAGAATTAACTTTGGGAGACTAGTGTTTAAAAATTCTACTTCCTGGCCTAAGAAAAAGGACCCTTCCTACTTCCTATATCCTTCCCTCATTTTTATTGTGCTTAAATTCCAATCCCTTCCCGTTGATGCCTCGGATGTGTTTTCTTCTGGGCCTGAATACTATACAGTTGATCATCAATTGAAGAAGGGAAATAGAGTTTGTGATTTACCTTGGATAAAGCCTCAGACGGCTAGTGAGTCATTTTTTACACCAGCAGCTGAAAATGTGCCTGGAAGTGTTGTTAACACTTCTGGCAACACTTCTAATATGATTAGCAAAGTAGTGGTTCTTCAGTTCCTTCAGAAGCTTATGCCTATTGTTGAAAACAATATTAATGGCTGGCTTGTAGCCCAAACAGATATGACATTGGATTTACCACCGTTTGTTGGTGGTTGGTGTGTCCTTGAAACAATCTTTATTATGGTGGCATCAAAAACAATTTAATTTGTGTTTTGAATTTGGTATGTGGTTGTTTAACTTTGAAAATGCTTTGGATTATTTGTTATGGTTTGTTTAAACTTGGGATTTTTTTTTTGGTAGTTTAGATTTAACTTTTAAACTAGTTGTTAAAATTTGACTTTGGTCAATTTTGGTTTGAATGTTTAAGTTTTAAAAGTTTGATTTTTGTGTAGTTAGCTTCCTTATTATGGGGGAGTTAATTATTGACATGTGTTTGGAATGGATATTGTGCTAACAAATTGTTGCAGGTACAAGCACCTTGGTGTTTGAAAAGAAATGCAAGAAATGTACAACTATGGGGGAGTTTGTAAGTGTAGCTTGATGGTGTTACCACAAGTGCTGCCCAACACTCTCAAGTGTTATCAGACGTAGGTGTTATCAGAAGTAGTGATAGCACTTTTTAGGTGTTACCCAACATGTCTGACTTTATTAAATGTGACATTTCTTTCATAAGTTATATTATGTTTATGTATAATCTATAGTTGCAAAATGTATATTTGTTGTTAGTATAATGTACAGGTAACAGCCAAGAGAGGATTAAGCAACAAAGGTGAAAGATCGTGATTTATGGAGAGTTATGCATAAATAGATATTTATGTGTAACTTGTAAATAACCAAGGAAGCATATGGGAGACTTGTTCAACAACTGAGATTGAATGACAAACAAGAGAGTACAACTCAGGAGAGCTCATGGGTACAAAGAGCTAATGTTAGGACTTGGGCACTAAGCAAAGGCAGTTGCTACAAATAAGAAAATTGACCAAGTCTTTAGCTCAACAAGCTCAACCACTTCTTCACTCCATCTGATCCAAATCCAAGGCTGTTAACAAGAGTAGCTTCCAAGTATTTGAAGGCTATAAATAGCAAGGATGTAGACAAGAGCAATATGTCGAGCATCAAACACACACTTGCACAAGAAAAGATTAATTACTCCTCGGCTCTTTGTGTTCTTCCTCCCACAAGTTATTTCCACCTTCAAACGTCTTGGGACTTGATTGTGTCGTGGCTAGGATAGAACTTCGTGATTGATCTTAGTTCCTAGTTCTTACATTGATATATAGATAGGGAACAACTTTGGCTTTGTAATTATCTCATATAGTGAATATAAAGTCTTCGCCATTTAGGCATCCTCAAGTTATATATTTATATAACTTGAGAAAAATTATTTATTGTGTTTAATCTTATATTCCGCTGCAAAATTGTTGTGTTTTACAAATCTTTTAATTTGTCTTACATTCAATTTTTATACTCTGTTCTGTGTGTTATCGAAAGTGTTATCAATTGTGCTATCAACCTTTTTTATAACACTTGCTAACTGGCCATAGACAATTTCATGATCCAATCAGAATAGTTTGTACTGTTCTCTTCGAGCTTGTCCTTCTCAAGGATGGATCGCAGTGACAATGGTTGATTATTGTGAGATGCCATTCTACAATAAAACATGCAAACAATATGAGCACATTTAAGTATCAAAACATTTACCATCTAAGAGACAAATAATGTATTTCACAAATACTCCCACTAAGTTATACACCTTCAAATACAAGCATATATAATATAATTATAATGGGCTAAGATCCATATTTCACTAGATTTTGGTTTAACTGAGTCAATGCCCGAAATCAAGCTATTTAGGTAGATAACACTTATCAATCATATCATATATGATTCTTAGAACTTTTATGAGATTCTAGACATCATATGTCAACACATGTTTTAATCTCATATATGCTTGGGTCAAAACTCTTTTGAAAGCACCAATTAAGTTCAACCTTTTTCAAACGTATGAGACACAGAACGATGCATCCAACTGAGTCGAAACTACATCAACCGTTATCTCATCTTGATCCATATTAAGATATAATGATGCACCCAACTGATTCGAAACTACATCAAAATACCCGAATATTTCACAAGTGTTCTAATCAAGGGGTGGCATAAAACTTAAACATTTTCAGAAGGTTTTTCCTCATAGCAACAAACATCGCATGGTTGTATATGAAACTTATGTGTACATAACCATGAACATGGGATTTCACATAATATTCTACTTTAGGATCATACAAATAATCATGTAATAAATAACAATTATAAATTACATAATTATTTAATTCTCAAAATTTAAGGATTCAAATAATCATGTTAATCAAATTAAATATGAACATCAAAATCGTAAACAAACAATTTGTTTCAATTTGAGAAATTACTAATCTAATTAATAAAATTAAGAGATTAATAACCCACGTAGAATATCAATTACATTAATCAGCTATTAATCATAACCATGTTATATCGCATATAATTGTTTCACAAACAATACACATAAAATCATCAATCTATATCATCTAACATGTTAAGCATATAATTCAATTATATCTAACATGCCAATTTAACCTAATCATGATTAAACGCGGCTCTGATACCACTGTTGGGTTTTGGGGTTACATGCATAGCGAAATATTTATATAATTCATAAAACCCTAGCTATCAATCCGTCTAACATGAAGAGATTAAAACTATGAAATAGATTTACTAACCTTGGTTGCGAGTTTGTCTTTCGTATACGATTTGTAATTGACCTTTGAGTCGTAGACGAAACTTTGATCTTCTTCCTTGTTCTTCCTTGTGATGGATCAAAAATGTTAGGCCTTCAAGATTTAGGTGATAAAGCAATCACCCTCTATCGGTAATCCACACGCGAATGAACCAAGATCGAATCTTGTTGGATTGCTAGATGATCCCCGATTGTTGAAACACTTTTCAACAATCTATGACTAATATGGAATTGAATCTAGGGTGTTTTGATCTTTGATTCCTAATCAAAATCAAGAGATTTGTGTTTCTCAAGTACTAAAATTCATGTGTCTTGACTGAGGCAAAAGGGGCTATTTATACTTTATAAATATCCCTAACACTTAGGGAGAAAAGCCCTAATCCAAAGCCAAAACGGAACTGCTGAAACAGGGCTGGGCGGTCGCCCACTAAGGTTCCCGGCGGCCGCCCAGTTGTACGGCCTTTTATGTTGTTCTCGAAAAACATTGTGTGCGGTCACCCACACCTTCCCAGCGATCGCCCATCTGTACAGAGGTTTGTGGGCGGTTGCCCACTATCCCCTCTAGTGGTCGCCCAGTTGATCAGTTCCATATTTGAGCCAATTTCAATCCGTTCTTTGTGTGTGACCCTTTAGGAATTATATTTTATGTTGGTAGTGAGTTGAAACATCAACCTCAAAAGACATAAGTGGTCTCTAGTAAGCCATTATGTCTACCCAATTAAATCTAACGTCAATGCTTGATTCCTTGATAGATCAATGTCACAATCCTTTTGTCACACGATGTCATATTGAAGATAAGTCATGGTCCACGTCAACTTATATTGTTCAATGCTTTCTCGACTTCGAATATGTTGATAATCCAAGTGCATTTGATCTCTATCAAATCTCTTGAGTGTGGCCACACATTTCATCAACACTATTCATCGAGGGGCCCAAGCAGACATCTCTTTTAACGAGGGACAAATCCCATCTTGACTTATCATTCTTCCCTACAAGAATCCAATCGTGCGAATATCGCCCTTATTGCTATCCTATTAAAGATAGTGTTAGACTATATCAAACACAACGTTCTTCATCATGTGGAAGACGATGATAATCTCAGATACTAAGGATTCCAATGACACGAATATCAAGAGATTTAATCATGACATATATGACTATAGACCATGTCATAAATCTCATAGAGGGGTCGGTCTAGTACCTTGTTCTCTAACAAGTACCCATAAGTGTAATGTGCATCCCCATGCATATAATCATCTCCATGATTATCCATTATCAACTTATACTAGTTATTCACAATAACTAGGGACACAGAATATTATAACAAACATGCAAAACATATAATACTCAAGATAAACATTCTTTATTATAAATGGTAAAGACGATTACATAACGGTATTAGTTATGAGTCAAAATAAATATACGCCTAGGGCATAACACTAACATTTACAGCACCTAAATTAACTTTTTTAATCACAACAATTCCCCGACAACGATTCTAAAAACTTGATGGAGGAAATCTCCCTCTTGTAATTAAAACCTAGCAAATGTACTAGGTATCGTTATAGCAATGTACAGATGAAATGGTCGAACCACAATGACTTGGTTGTCAAACAAATAGATTTAGGTAATGTTAAGTAACCAAAGGGGTTTTGTTTATTTTGATTATTAAACTACTATTGCAGAAAATAAAGACTAATTTAACAAAAGCAACTCAAAACAAATGGTTTGAACATATTAAAAGAGATATTCACGGATTTGATTTCATAACTATCTTCACTCTATGCCATGTTTTCATAAATGAATTATATATATCGTTCAAAGGTTCGTTCACTGAATTAAGAGTTGGGACGTTAGGTGTGCGAATTGAAACCCTAATATTTCCTTCTTGTTTATACTTTTCTCTATGTCAATACAACATTCCAAAAATTCATGTCCTAAAGAAGAAGTGAACCTAGATCCTTTCAATTTTTGCTAGATTCTCAATTGAATCCAACCAAAATAATGGTCAATGCATAAATCATTCACGCTAGTGCCACAATTTATACCTAAGTAATTTAAAGGCCAAAGGTACCTTATCATAAAATTGAAACCTAAAAATAGATGTAAGAATATTGAGATTAACAAGAACAAGGTTGATCGGAATAATTAAAACTTATTTAGCATATAAATCCAATAGTTATTACATACAATTCATGAATAAAAAGTTTTAGCTACTAAGAGAAATTAAAGAGAAAACAAATAAATAAAATAAGTACATAAAAATCGTATCTTAAACCTTGAAACTTTATTTACAATTCTCAAAATTTGAATAAAGAGGTGTCAAAATTAGGAAAACATAAGGGATCCTGATTGAAAAAGGAAAATCTTAGTTGCTGGCCAAAAATTCCCTTCAAGCCCCTGAGATTTTAGAAATTCCAAAAAAGTTCTCCAATTATGCAAAAATACCCAAAAAGTTCCTGGAATTAATTTCTAACATGTCCGTGAAATTTTTTAAATAACCCAAAAAGTCCCTGGAAAAGATGGGTGAGGTCGCACCCTCTGGTGGGTGCGTTCGCGCAATTTCTCTGAGAAGGGGGATGTGGTCGCACCTTCTGGTGGGTGCGTTTGCGCACTTGATCTGAGAAGGCTTATAATTTGGCAAATTTTTGGAAGGCATTAATTTTTCATATGAACTCCGATTTGGACGTGCCTTATATCCTTGTAAAGCTCTCGACAAGAACTATACAATGGTCTAGGTTTCACAAGGTCACATCCTTTTTATATTTCTCTAAAATCCTTCTTTCTGTGTTGCTCCGTTCCAGATAATTCATTTTTGTACTTTTTAAGCTCATAATCCTTGCTTTTTTCCTCTTCTTCCCTATACTAAAAAACACTCCACAAAATTATTAAAACATCCAAGGTTAAGCATTAAATGGGTACAAAATTATTATATATTTTGTATGGGTAGAAACACATCCATCAAACAACATGAAACTCAACCCCTAAAATGTTCATTTGGGATCAATGCGGGCAAATTATTCGGATACATGGTCAACCAGCGTGGGATAGAGGCTAACCCAGAAAAAAATTCAAGAACTCTAGACATGAAACCTCCTAAATGTGTGAAAGATATCTAGAAGCTAAATGGACGCATCTCCGCTCTTGGCCGCTTCATCTCACGATCTGCGGGAAAATACCTTCCTTTCTTTAAAACTCTCAAAGGGGGGAAGAAGGATGATGATTTTGTTTGGAATACGGAGTGTGATATCGTGATTTAAGAATTTCTCCCTCTTGTAAGCAAGTGCACTAATTAACGATGTAGTAATATGCAATAGCAAAGGTCGAATCCACATAGAATTGATGAAAACAAGTTGGCTTATAAAACTGAAAAGTATATAAAGGGGGTATCTTTTAGTTGAATCATATTCTACAAATTGCAAAAATTAAGCTTTAAACCACGAAAGTTATTAAAAAATAAAGAAGCAATTATGATAAAAGAGAAATTCACGAATTGGGCACAAGTTAATGAAATGAATTATACCCTAATTGTTTAATAGCCAATATGTATCTTAACATACAATTGAAACTCTAAAACCAAGTTAAGAACGCTATGATGAAAAAGAATGAGATTGATTAAATGAAGAACAATACTTATAGCATAGAGACTCGGTATTCGTTAGATCCAATCCGTTAATCAAAAGTTTTAGCTACTCATAGGCATAGCAGTCACAACCCTTTTAGGGGGTGCAGCCTCCCCCTTAAGGCAGTAGTTTTTTCTCTTTTGCTCGAATGGGGTGCGGTCACACCCTTTTAGGTGGTGCGGCCGCCCTCTGCGCTGTGCAGACTTGGGTATATTTTGTTAAAGGCAAACTTCTGGAGGCCATAGCTTATTTATATGAACCCCATTTTGGGTGTGACATATATCGTTGGAACAACAACGACGAGTAATTTCCAATGAGAAATGTTTTACATGGTCACACCCTTCTTGTCATTCTATTTTTTCCTTCTTTATTCCTTGCTGCTCCAGTCTGTTGCACTCTTCAAATCCACAAACCATGCCATTTTACTTCTCCACCCTATACTCATAAAACACTCCAAAATGCCATTAAAACACTAACACATCTCAAGGTTAAGCACTAAATGAGTCCAAAAAGTATATCATTTAGACGTGTGATCCATTATACCACCTTTGAAGAACTCAAGACATACCTCGGGCAGCCACATCTACTCAACAGCCTAGTGCCCAGAGAGGAACTTTTTTTGTTTTTAGCAGCTATTGACCTGATAGTAGTTGTTGTTCTTGTAACAGACAACGAGCTAGACAAAAGAAAAAGGGATAAATTAAGGAGGTCCAAGAAAAGGAAATAACAACTCCTACTGAGTGTCCAAAAGAGATATGGGCATTATTCGTGGATGGTTCAATGAGCAAAGCTATCAACGACGCGAACAACTTCTGCTTAGGGAAAGGTTTGAAAGAGCATTAAGATTCAAGTTTGAAGCATCAAACAATCAAGATGAATATAAAGCACTAATTCGAGGTCTAGATCTTGCTAGTGACTTAAGGGTGCCCAACCATATGATTAATAGTGATTCACAACATGTTGTGAACTAAGTAAAGGGGGAGTATGATACCATCAATCCTGTGTTGTTAAAATATTGTGACTTGACAAAATCATTTCTCAAATAAATTTGAATAATTTGAGCTTAACTAGATCATACGAGTTGACAACCCTAAAATCATGCTTACCACAGAGTAAGAAACCAAAACCCTAACGCAATTGGGAGGCAAGTCATAGGGTTGGCACCAGGCAAACTCAAGGAAGGAGACAATCAAGGGATCTAGAGTGAGTATTAAACCACACTCAAATTGATGGGAGATAAAAAACAATGGTCGTGTCTTTGGTCCACATAGTAAAAGGAGTGTCCACTTGGCCATACTCAATGCTAGAGGCAATTTCAGACATAAGTCCAACTGAGTAGAAGTTGGAGTCCACCGCGTATCTGGAGTAAAGGATATATATGGCGTGAACACCAGTTAATTGAGAATCCCTTATTTTGGCATTCCTCGAGGAAAAGGCTTCGAGCTAATTGCGAAAGCTAGGAAGCACCCCTATGTGATCATCATGAAAGAAATTCATGATTTCAACTATCTTTTTGCCCTTTTTAGGGGACGCCCTTGCTAGAGGCTCTCTGTCATCGTAATGAATGAATAAACTCTCCCCATAGTCTCCACCAACCGGCGTTCTACTTATCCTTCTTGTCACTCTCCTTCCCGTGCCAATAGTAAATATGGAAAGTCGAGAGAATAATCATTGTTAATCACCTAATGAGCTGGAGGTCCCGAAGATCACACATTCCCATCAACAGAAATCTGATCAAGAGGCACATTTAAAAAATCTGAGGGTTCTGCAGTCTCCCTGAGGGGGAGACCACCCATATTTGTCAACCTCCTAACATTCCCATCCATATCAATAGAATCAAGGAAACGAGTTTAAACGACTGTAAGTACCCAAATCTGGCTCATGCCTTCCGGTTAAAGTTTTCTGGCAATTCCCCAAACTTTATAAAGTTTAGGGGCAATTCGGAAACTTTTTCAAACTTTTCAAGGGAGGAAGGACCTGCTAGGAATAAAAATTCCAAGCAGGACCTCGCTAGAAAGAAGCCTCTAGCGGCCACCTTGCATGAATCTAGAAACATGCTGACACGATAGAGGATAACGTCGGGCGGCTTCTTTTGTTGTGGATTCATGCCGGGCGGCTTCTTTAAGAAGCACACATCAGCCTATAAATAGAGGCCTCCTCTATTCATTTTGAAAAAAGAATTTCAGCACTGTTACTCTGCCCAAATTATAACACGAATTTCCAGTGACTAAAATCACTTAAAACTCACCTCCCTCATACACAAATCCCATCCTAATCTATTCCTAAATAGGAAAATCCCCTTGGGAGATAGAGAAAATCAATATTGGTAATTTCTCCTTCCTTTTCCCCTTGATCTACTCTCATATTATCTTGCTTTACTTATTATTTGTCATTTATATTCTTATTACTTATCATTTATATTGATTTATTGTCTTAAAGTTCCTATCTTTGCAATGTAATCATCATATTCCCACTCCCCTACACATAGGATTCATTGGAGATCCTCTCCCAAGGATGAACAAGGTTCCACAAGTGGCTTGTTCTAGGGAAGATCTACCACATGATGATGTGATGTCCCTTTACCTTTTTTGCATAAAAATGCAATCTTTATTCATATTATGTCAT
The DNA here is from genome assembly GCA_022495995.1 of Adenophora triphylla var. japonica. Taxonomy (NCBI): domain Eukaryota; kingdom Viridiplantae; phylum Streptophyta; class Magnoliopsida; order Asterales; family Campanulaceae; genus Adenophora; species Adenophora triphylla. Next base: position 43,337 of record JAFEMH010006545.1, read on the forward strand.
CCCCTTCCCTTGATCTAGCTTTCCAAGGATTGTCCACCTTATGAGGTCTTAAAGGACATAGGAAAAGCCATAAAGATCATTCCTTTTACATTATGTCTCTAGTTTAATGATACTCATTGTGTTATTTACATTAAAAATGCAATCTTTACTTTAATGTCATCTCCCCCATGTCCCTAAAAGATGGATCTCTCTCCGAGGATTGTCTAAAAATCCTTTTAAGGCACAAAAGACATAGGATGAGTATAAAGATCCAATCTTTATACCCCTTTCCCCTAATTCCTTGGTTCTTGGAGCATTTCGTGGAGAGGATCGGTGTAAAGACTCCATCTTTACATCGTTTCCATCACAAAAATGCCATAATCGTTGTCCCTTTAGAAACTGGCGGATCTTAGTCCCGACATCTCCGATAATCACTTGAGACGAACATAAAATGTCCCTACGAATCTTTATTGTCTCAAAATGTAGGATCGATGGGCAAAGATTCCTCCTTTTCTAAAGAGCCTCATTCTTGGACTTAAAAGACGAGCCCCTCTCGATCACATGTGACTAAATCCCCAAAGAACGTTAGTTTAAGACATACCAAGGCTCTTACGCCTACTATGGTTGATTAATCTAACGGGAGGGTAGATAAGTCCCGTAATGATGATCACATGTCCAAAATGAGCACGGGATCAAAATCCCGAAAACATCAAATCCAAGGTATCCCAAGCTATAACCTACTTAAATGGTTTATATGTCCGGCAGATAAACTTGGCACATTCCCTCCTCTTTTCAAATCACGCATACACACGAGCACACAAACAAGCACAAACTTCGGATCTAGGAAGACTTGCTTTTACAAGGCTCCTTGGGTAAACGCCAAAAGCCTATCAAGCGCATTATGACTCCAAAACCAACTGTCATATGCTTCTCTGAGTTTCATCATTTCACACTACGATAACAGTATCTTTTATCCGTACGCTTCTACCATAGCCCGACTTGTGTCCTAACTCCTAAGTAAGACAAATATAACCAACGACTGCGATCTCTCCAATCAGGTCTCTCTCTACACTATAAATACTTCTTTTAGCCCCCTTAAAATGCCATTATCTAAATTCTAAACACACACACATACACACACCAGGACATTAAAGACCTTATTATCAGTTCATATACTCTCTTTATATCTTATTTGAAATTGTCAGGGCTTCACTGGAAAGAGATGTTACCATAGATGTTACCCTAGAAATCAATCACTGATCCAATTTGAGTACCTCTAGAGGATAGACCTCAACAGAAAACTGAAGAGTAACTACAGCAAGTGATTGAGTTCAGTAGTTCCTCATATACAATTATTGACTTTAGAGATATAGTAATATGGAGAAGATAAAATTGTTTCAAGCACCGATAGAACCGGAAGCGCCCCTTCTTTCAAAGAGAAGAGGACGAGTTATTCACATTTCATTTGATGGTCAGAGACGAATTGAAAGCTAAGCAGTGGTAATTCTAAAGATTCCCCGGGGAAAAATAGAGATGTCTCCTACGTTACCCATACTATGCGGAAGTATCGACGTAATTTCATAGAGTCATTCGGTCTGAATGCTACATGAAGAACATAAGCCAGATGACGGAAGGGAAAGACCTAGGATGTAGAAGATCATAACATGAGTGATTCGGCAGATTTTGACTCCTATATATCGACTCGAACCACGACTTATTCACTCGACTGCACATTCCTAGCGGTCTCACTCTCACTTTGAACACTACCGATTAATAATCATATTAATCATTAATCATTATATAACAATATGATCAAAAAAACAACCAAGGTCAAACTCCAACTCGAACCCCGGAGTTATTCACTCCTGACTGCACATTCTTATCCGTCTCAAATGATTAATGAATATATTAATCATTCATCATTATATAACAATATGATCAAAAAAACAACCAAGGTCAAACTCCAACTCGAACCCTGGAGTTATTCACTCCTGACTGCACATTCTTATCCGTCTCACTCTCACTTTGAACACGAAGGATTAATTAATATATTAATCATTATATAACAATATGATCAAAAAAACAACCAAGGTCAAACTACAACTCGAACCCTGGAGTTATTCACTCCTGACTGCACATTCTTATCCGTCTCACTCTCACTTTGAACACGAAGGATTAATTAATATATTAATCATTAATCATTATATAACAATATGATCAAAAAAACAACCAAGGTCAAACTCCAACTCGAACCCCGGAGTTATTCACTCCTGACTGCACATTCTTATCCGTCTCAAATGATTAATGAATATATTAATCATTAATCATTATATAACAATATGATAAAAAAACAACCAAGGTCAAACTACAACTCGAACCCCGAAGTTATTCACTCCTGACTGCACATTCTTATCCGTCTCAAATGATTAATGAATATATTAATCATTAATCATTATAACAATATTATTCACTCCTGACTGCACATTCTTATACACGATACTTGTTATATAATGATTAATGATTAATATGATTAATATATTAATTAATCATTTGAGACGGATAACCTTATTATCAGTTCAGCCAACACTCACTTAAACATACAATGTTTAAGTTAGAATCACAAGGGAGGAAGGATTATAAAAACCAATGGTACTTTGTCTCTCTTGTGCTATGGTGTGTGTCTTGTGTTTGGTATATCTTCAAGTGATCACATCTAGCCTATTTATAGCCTTCAAATGCCTTGGAGGCTACTAAAAAAATAACAGCCTTGGATGTTCAGATCGTGTGAGGAGAGTGGAGAGATTTCTTGACTTGTTTCCCTCTTCATGCGTCCACTTCCCACCATTGTAGCAACCGAAACTTGAAGCCCAAATCCATGCTTTATCAAACTTGTACTCCCTTGCTTTCTCGACCTTGTACACTTCAATAAACAGCAACAACTCCCTTGACTTGGTCTTCCCACATTTTTCATTCATCAACAAAGAATATGGACCAATTAAAAGTTATTCGTAAATTCTTATTTACGTATAACTTCCTTCCATTGTTTTAGCAATTAATCCTGAACATACCAAAAGTGTCAAGTTGGGCCAAAGGAGTAAAGCCCAATCACAAGCAGCCTTAGCCATCACATTCTCAATGAGACTGATCCAATCAGAACAAGGCCCAAGGCCCATCTCAAACATCAGTCGACTAAGTCCATGATCCGGCCTACCAGGTCCCGACCTAACTTAGTCCGACCTCATGATCCATACTACAATTCGGGTACGAATCATGCTCTACCCGACAATCAGGTCGACCATTCCATGAGTGGCGACCTCGACCTAAATCAGCAAATGACGACCTGACACTTGCCGGCTCATTTGGTTAATCAATGCTCACAACTATATCCCTACAAATTAGGGACCGTTATAGACACGTGCCCACGACCAAGTAACTGCCGCTATAATCTCGGAGGACATGCCGCCTCCCCAAAAATACATCACATTTTCCTATAAATACTTCATCACTACCAAACGGTGAAACGTAACTGCCATTTTGTTATCTGAATTCCATATTCAATACATTTTGAGCTTTATACAACTGTGATCTTACTCTCACGCCCGAGCGTCTTCGCCGGAGACACATCCGGCTAGTCGTGGGTTCTACGATTTCAGTCAAGGAGCCAGTGATCGGGCTGCCACGTGGAGGAAGATTGATAAGCACAATTCTGCGGCAAAGAGTTTGGTTCCATTGCCGGGAATCGTGCTTTAAACTTGACCTCGAAAACTCTATCAACCTGCAACAATGGTGACTTCAGAGGGACACGTATCTGAGGCTTCACTTGGGCATGAAGAAACGAACAACAACAACGCGAATACAAACGCAAATGCTGAAAACTTGAACTTGCCTCCTCCCCCACCGAATCGTCCCTACGGTAGAGCCACCCGCTCTACCAAAGGTTGTCGATGGCCGAGGGTTGCCTGACACAAGGAGGGGGAAAAGGCATATGGATGGGCAAGGAGTTCCACCTCCTCCAAAACGTCCCACTGCTCAGGTTAATGTTGGAAGCAGGGCAGGTCCCTCCACCAACCCCATGAGCAAGAAGGAGATGATGTTGGAGCGAGCCCAGATTCGCCGACTTGATAGCCATGGAGGAGGCGTAATGTGCCGACATACGCTTCTCGAGAGAATGGCCCCTACTCGGGTTTCTAATGGGCAACGGGCCGAGTTTGAGGCCAAATGAAGGTGTGGGGCAAAATGGTGAAAACAGATAGTTCAACGAGCTCCCACGGCCGTTCATGTGCCCAAGAACGACCTAAGGGCTAGCCTCTCAATGTAAATGTAGAGCAAGAGGCTCAATCTCCTGACTTAAGGACGCGCTAACGGCCTAATAGGAACAGACAGCTTCACCAGCCCAGACGCAAAGGTCGTGGTCCCATAGAGACGAGGAATGGGCGCAGTCGCCCGTAAGAGAGAGAGGCGCAGTCGCCATTCGTAGATTATAGGCGCAGTCGCCACAAGGAAGTGACAGGCATAGATCTCCAATACGATCGAGAGGGCTCATTCTCACGGGGACAAGGAGTAGGCGGGTGACTCCCTAGAAGTGAAGGCCGAAGTCAAATGTTGCGCCCTCCAAGAGATGAAAGACCCGATGCCGGGGAATGGTTGTTGATGAAAAAGAAGTTTGAGCAATGGGAGGAGGAGAAGAAAAGGATGCTGGAAAGGTCGAACGAATTGATTTTGCTCTTCGACCTTTATCCAAAGAAATCGCAGATAGTCGGCCTCCTCCTACTTTCGGGTTGCCACTCGGGAGAAGTATTCGGGGTCGACCAATGCAAGGAGTCATATAGCACATCTGAAGCCACCATGTGTTTTGTCGCCAATGAGGACGACAATATGTGCAAAGCCCTCCTAAGCACACTCACCGGGCGGCCTTAACTTGGTTCAACGGTTCAGGCCGCGGGTAGCATCACTACTTGGACATGCTTCAGACAAAGTTCTTGGATCGCTTCTCATCGCAGGAGCTCGGAAGATAACCTGCCACCGATCTGAATAACTTGGTGCGGCGAAGAATGAAAGCTCGATGAGCTACTTCACCAAGTTTAAGGAAATGGTTGATAAGATAGAGGAAGACCTCACCTGATAGGGAAGTCATTAATTGCTTCCGAAACGGAATTTCCTCGGCGGACATGGATTATGAACTCACGGTTCAGACGGTAACAACTCGACAGAGTTGTTTGAGAAGGTGTATAATGTTGCTCTTCTTTGAGGAAAGGAAAGAGAAAAAGAATGGTAAAAGCCCCAAGGTGGAGGTCGCCGATGATCGAAAGACTCCAACAAGAATGGAGGAAATAATAAAAATGGAAAGAACAGACTAGTGGCAACGGAGAAAGTGCCCGAGGCTTTCACTCCTTACGGTGAGTCGAACGAGAGATTATGAACGCCGTGCCGAGCCGCTCCTCTGTCCCAATGAACCCAGCAACAAATTTAGAAGGGACAACGGAAATATTGTGACTACCATAAAGACACCGGTCATCTCACGTAAGATTGTTTGGGTTTGAAGCGCATAATACAAAGAATGGTCGACCGTGGGAGCACTTGAGGCTTACGTGAAAAGGACTCAAACCTGGTGGAGGCGAGCAGCCCGGCGGGCGCACCAGCGAGGACCTAGGCAACCTAGATTGAACTCGGGGTCATTACAGCAAGCAAGCAACACGGCCATCAAGCACAAGATCTTCCAACTCAACAAGGCCCCACATGTACCTCCCGTAAGAGAAGTCGAGATGAAGCGATCGCCTTCTATCCCCTACGAGTTGGCTACTAACATGGCGGCTAGAGAACAAGTTCTCGTCATCCCGTGTCTCATAGACGGATGTACGACGAGCGTACTCTTAGTCGACACGGGGGCTCGCAAGGATATTTTGTTCTACAAAACTTTTAAAGAAATGGGTCTTAATGATGAGCAGTTGGAGAGATATGATGGTAGGTTGGAGGGCTTCACCAATCATCGAGTTGATGCAAAAGGCAAGATAGAGCTCAACGTCGACCTAGGCCAACACCCCTCAGATCGTATCAAAGGTACAATTTATAGTAATTGATGTAAATAGTGACTATGCCGCTATACTTGGTATCCCAGTCGTCGCTCTTGGAATGGTGGCATCGATCCTCATCAGCGAGTCAAGTTCCCTACACCCGCTGGAGTAGGGTGTGTACAAGGCACAGCTCGAGCCTACCTTGATCATGTTCTCGAGAGAAAGAAAGAAAAGGGAGTTGGAAATCGAGACTCGCAGACGGTTATTTAAAGTTGTCTCAATCGGTCACCAAGACTACCGGCATCGTCAACAATCACCGACGTGGAAGAGTCGACCTATCGCTCAAATGACGAGGTCATGCTTGAGTCGACACATCACTCTAACACCACCGAGGTCGATTCGGATGTAGTTATGGTCGACCAAGTCATCATAGGCAACCTATGCCTCCGGCTCGACAATAACTCGGGGGCCACCACCACCGCCGAGGTTGCAGACAAGTTAGATGATATGATAGCGAGAAGAAGCTCTACACCCGAGGGCCGAGGAGAAACAAAGAGTCAAGGAGATAATCATTGAGACTCTACAATTCGTGGATGGACCGAGCTAGAAGCTTTGGATGAGCTAGAGTCGAGAATCACCAACCTTTCCTACCCCGACCAAAAAATTCGACTGGGAAGCGGCTATCGGTTGAGGAGCGAGCGCAAATCATCGAGCTACTAAAGGAAAGTAATGATGTCTTCGCATGGAGGGTAGAAGACATGAGGGGAATCAAGGAGGAGGTCGCCGTTCACAGATCGGAAGTCAACCCGACCATAAAGCCTAGACCCCAAAAATTGAGAAGCTTTGCTCGCGACAAGGAGGAGGCCATAAAAACCGAGGTACAAAAACTTTTGAATGCGGGGATAATCAAAGAGGCCACTCATACAACGTGGTTGGCCAACGTGGTCATGGTGAAGAAATCAAATGGCAAATGGCGGATGTGTGTCGACTTCACCACTCTCAATCTTGCTTTCCCTAAGTGACGCTATCCCCTTCCTAGAATCGACAAGCTAGTCGATTCCATTGCTGGTCACTCAACCCTCAGCTTCCTCGCCGCTTACTCCGGTTACCCCCAGATTAAGATGCATGAGGACGCCATAATCAAGACGGCATTTCAAGCTTTGGAGGCATCTACTTTGCTACAACATGATGCCATTTGGATTGAAGAAGGCAGGGGCAACTTATCAAAGGATGGTGAACAAAGTCTTTGCTTCTCAAATTGGCCGAAACATGGAGGCCTACGTCGACGATATGGTCATCAAAACAAAGACTGGACGTCACGTGGTCGACCTAAAGGAAACGTTCGCCAATTTAAGAGCAAACGACATGAAGCTCAACCCTAGCAAGTGTGTATTTGGGGTAGCTGCTGGAAAGTTCCTTGGGTTCATGGTATCTCAAAGGGGTATAGAAGCTAATACAGAAAAAATCAAGGCTTTAGTCGACATGAAGGCTCCCACCAAATGTCAAAGAGATGCAGCGACTTAACGGAAGGGTAGCAGCTCTTGGTCGTTTCATATCAAAGTCAGCAGATAGGTCTCTCCCCTTCTTCAAAGCATTGAGGGGGACGAAAAGTTTTGAATGGAAGACCGAATGTCATTCGTCGTTCCAACAACTGAAGGATTACCTCGCTACTCCACCTCTCCTGAGTAGCCCGACCACTGGTGAAACTTTGTTTGTGTATTTATCCGTGGGAGATAAATCGGTGGCGGCGGTTTTGGTTAGAGAAGATGAAGGGCATCAAAAACCAGTATACTACATCAGCAAGGCCCTATCAGATGTGGAGAGCCGATACTACAATGCTGAGAAGGTCGCTTATGCTCTAGTAGTGGCTTCAAGGAAGTTGCGAGCTTATTTTCTAGCTCATCCAATTGTGGTTCTTACTAATGCTCCTTTAAGGAAGATATTGCACAAGCCGGAGAGTTCAGGTCGGCTACTCAATTGGTCAATTGCCCTTACCGAATTTGACATTGAGTATCGACCTCGAAAAGCACCGAAGGCTCAAGCTCGCGGACTTCTTGGTCGAGCTTACGTTCACCAAGGAGGACAACGAGCAGCGAGCTCCAAAGGAAAAGGCTAAAGGGAAAGAGCCTGAGTCACAGGTCGCTATTAGCCTACCCGACGATTGTTGGAAGGTATATTCAGATGGGTCAGCAACCAAAACGTTAGTGGAGCCGGAATTGTCTTGGTCGAGCCGTAATCCGGAACTGTGTATGAGGAATCACTGAGGTTCAAATTCGATGCTTCCAACAACCAGGCCGAATACGAAGCTTTGATAGCAGCTATAGAATACGCCAAGTGTTTTGGAGCGACTAAGATCATGGCTTACTGTGATTCACAACTGATAGTTAACCAAGTCAGAGGCGAGTACGAGGTGCTAAGTTCCACTTTAATCAAATACTCGCGACTTGGTGAAAGAGCTGATAAAGGACTTGGAATTCTGGGAGATTCAGAGGATTGATCGAGAAGACAACGAGCTAGCCGACCTCCTTTCGAAATTAGCCACCTCAGATGAGCCACACGATGAGCCCATCTCCTTCCTCGAAAATCCAGCTTATGAAAGGGTAAAAATTCAATGCATAGATGATCCCTCGAGAAATTGGACTCAGGAGAAGTGTTGGATCGAAGAAATGAAAGCATACCTTGAAAGTGGCGAGCTGCCAGATGACGAGAAGAAGGCTCGAGCTATCAAAAAGAAAGCTCCGAGGTATGTCGTTCAAGGAGGCGACCTGTTCAGAAGATCCTATACTCGACCATTACTAAAGTGCATTCACCCTCAAGAGGTCGCCCTATTGATACATGAAGTGCATAGTGGAATTTGTGGTGGACACCCGGGGGCCAGGACTCTTGCTGACAAGTTGATCACTTTGGGATACTACTGGCCGCACATGAGAGCTGACACTCACAACTTTGTTCAGCAATGTGATCAATGTCAAAGATTTGCCAACTTACCTCATGTGCCAACAATCGAGCAGACTCCAGTAATTGCAGCTTGGCCATTCGACATGTGGGGCGTCGACCTGATTGGACCCTTCCCTCCCGCCCGAGGAAACTGCAAGTATGTGATAGTGGCCATAGACTACTTCACCAAATGGGTTGAGGCCAAACCACTAGCTCGCATCACAGAGGAGAATGCTATTAACTTCATCCACGACTTCATTTGGTGTCGATTTGGTTTTCCTCGTGCTATAGTGTCCGACAATGGTTTACAGTTCTCCCAAACCTTCGAAGCAGAAATGAATCGAGTAGGGATCAAACATTGGAAATCATCTGTCACCTATCCTCAAGGAAATGGACAAGTCAAAGAGCAAATAAACTTGTTCTATCTTCACTCAAGACAGGCTCGTAGGTCGACGAAATAATTGGTTGGACGAACTTCCCCTTGCTCTTTGGGCGCTCGTACAACCACTCTGGGGCCTACGGGGAAACCCCTTTCGCTCTCACTTACGGATCGAGGCCACGGCACCCGCCGAGCTCGCATTCCCACCGCTAGAGTGACCTTCTTCAATCAAGAGCAAAATGATACCAACAGATTGATCGACCCGGGATCTAGTCGACGAGAAGCGAGAAACACTTACCTCCGAATGGTCAACTACAAGCAAATAACTAAGAGCTACCACGACAAGAAGGTCAAGGCAAGGTCGTTCCAAGTTGGAGATTATGTATTGAGAAAGATCGAAGCAACGGGTAAAAGGACCCAGCAGAACAAGCTATCTCCTAATTGGGAAGGTCCCTACGTAGTCACTCGAGTCGTCAAGGAAGGAACCTACATGATAGCTCATCCCGGAGGTGACGAGTTGAAACATCCTTGGCATGCTACTCACCTCATCAAATACTACTTCTAGTTTTCAGTTTCAAAGTTCAAGCTTGTGTTAAGTTATAGTTTCAAGTTGATGTAAGCATGTTTCCTACTTCAATAAAAAGCGCAGCTATTCGATCAAACATAGTGTTACACCAATCCCAATGAGCTCGACTCTTAGTCGCCTTCGATTTAACAAGCTCGATTCTTAATCGCCTTGTTCATTTAACAAGTCCGACTCTTAGTCGACTTCGTTCTAACAAACTCGACTCTTAGTCGGGGCTTTGTTCTAATTAGCTCGATTCTTAATCGCCTTAGTTCATTTAACAAGTCCGACTCTTAGTCGATTTCGTTCTAACAAACTCGACTCTTAGTCGCTTGTTCTAATTAGCTCGATTCTTAATCGCCTTAGTTCATTTAACAAGTCCGACTCTTAGTCGATTTCGTTCTAACAAACTCGACTCTTAGTCCGTTTGTTCTAGTTAGCTCGATTCTTAATCGCCTATACTATTTTAACAAGCCCGATTCCTAACCGACTTCAATCTAATTAGCTCGATCCCGGGTCGGCTTTAATAGTTTGAACAAAGTTAGACTTATAGTCGATCTTGTTCACAAAGATAAGCCAAGTTTGAGGTCGACTAATTCAATAAAGATCAAGTCGCCTCTAAGCTCAAAATGATACATTTATCCTATCTACATCTAGCTCGACACTCGCAAAGAAAACATACAACATGCTATAAAGAGAAGTCAGCTAAGATTAAACACAAAGAGCCTCCCAAAGTGGGCCAAGACTGGTGCAAAACAAAAATAAGTTTACAAAAGTATCATGCCTCCCAAAAAATAGGGCCAAGGCATCCAAGTATTAAAAACACAAAAAGCAAAAATGTTTGGAGCTTGTTCAAGCATAATAACCATCAAAATCAAAGTCTATTCAAGGGGAGTGCCTTCCACTCAAGCTAGCGGATGCCGGATTGATCTCACTGCTCACCAACGTAGACGGCTCACCAAGAACATTCTCTGTATGATAGACAACCTTCCTAGAGTCGCTGATCGTATACTTTGGAGTCTCATCATCGAAGCCTGGATCTTCATAATCTTCGAGCTCGGCAAGTATAGTGTCAAAATTAACTTTCTACTACAGTGAGGATCCCATGGTGCGGCTTCAGCCTCTTCATCATCCTTGGCTATGAGCTCCTCGTCATTATCGCATAAGGCACCAAGGAGTGGCCCCGTCGAGCCGCAAAGGTTGTAAGGGATCCTCGCACGCCCATTGATCCAAACTCTTCTCAATTGTTATATTAACCGAAGGATCCACGACAATGCGCCGGGCCATATGGCCTCGCACCGCCTTAAAGAACACTTCGGGCCTCCTTGGTGACATGAACATGGAGCTCGCCGCTCTCCTTATAAGCTTCAATGGCTTCCTCCTTGGCCTCCTTTACAAGCAAAGAACAAGTTCTTCCTCCCATTTATGCCGGCCGCCTCAAGCTCTTCCTCGCTTCTTGGCCAAGGTGACCGGCACCTCGCCAATTGTTGCTTTGCTAGCTCAAGATCAGCCGCCATCTTATTTTTCTCTTCCTTAAGGCCGGCGAGTTCACCGTTAACCTCCCTTAAATTCTTCAAGGCATCCTCCTTCGCCTTGATCTCGTTATCCTTCACCATTTTCAAGGCTTCATAAGAATTGTCCAAGTCGGAGTGCTCCTCCTTCGCCTTATCAAGTTCAGCTCAGCCTCTTCTTATCCTCCTTCAACTCCACCACCTTGCCGACCTCCTCCTCAAGCTTCAACAACTCTTCATTTTTGCGAGCTAGCATAGCCTTAGCTAGCTTCTCCGCTCCTCCGCAGCCTTTCCAATAGGTGGTAGCTGTGTCAATCATGGCAAGAGACTGCAATGTCAAATAAAAGAAAGAGATCGATTAAGCTAAGAGACAGAGGAGAAAAAGATAAGAGGAATAAGTGCATTAAAAACACAGAATTACCTCGGAAGAAGCTAGTCCAACCCTAGCCCGGCAAGCTTCCTGGAGTTAAAGGCTTGTTAGAAAACTCCTCGATCGTGTCCCGATCAGCCTCCTCCTCGACTACAACTCCGTCCATATTCCAAATGATACTCCCTGGCCGCATACGCTTGATCCTTGTCAAGGGGGTAACATTACTCACTCGTCAACCCTTGCTTGAATCAACTCGGTATATGAAACTCTGACAGGAGAAGGGTGGGGGCCCAAAGTCTCGCCTCCACAGTGCTCACCAAAGATCGACCTGATTAGATGTCGAGCTCACCATTGAGGGACCAATCTTGATCTTCTTACTTAAAGGAGCAGCATCATCATCTTCATCCTCTTCATCATCCAAAGCAATAATGTGGGATTTCTTCTTGGTGACAGCTTGGGTCTTGGCTTTGGTTTTGGTCCTAACCTGAGCTCGGGCTCTGGTACGGACGACCTCCCTCTCTGGCTCCACATTCAACTCGGTTTCCTCCTCACCAGCGATGTTGACCTCTTCAGAGCCTTGGGCCTCACCACCCTCAACATTCTCACCCTCTGGAGCATCATCCATCTCTTCCAAGTTCTCCTCAGCAGGAATGAATTTTGTGGTATCCTGATCAACCAGCTTCAGCAAATCATTTCTCTTGGTACCCTCTACCTCGCGGTTCTCCTTGGCGTTAGCTTTTCCATATCTCTTCTTGGCCTTCCTGATGTCAATGGCTCTCCCCATATTAGCTTCCTGAGCCGGGGTTAAAACTGCACATGACAAAAAGGGAAGAGTGTTAGCTCGACAACAAAAATATAAGTTCTATGTACGAGCTGCGAGTTCTACATACGAGCAAGATTAATTGCGAGCTAAAAAATCCTATGGGCTACACTGGGACCAGGAAGTGACAACTAAATGATCAAATGCAGATGTCAAGTAAGATGGAACCCGCTCATAGAAGTTTTCATATGCGAAGGAGGAAGAGGCGAGTAAATCCTTACCACCAAAATGTTCCCCATTGTCCTTGCAATAATTCTTAGTCTTCTGACAGAGGGAACACATTTTCTCAAATCGTGAGCATGAGTCACCCAACTGGATACCTCGAGCACCTCACTATGGGAACTAGTGGCACTACATCATCATCCCCTAGCATCATACCGGCTTGGATGAAATTGTATTTTGTAGTCCCTAGAACCTCCCAACTGATGGGCCTCTCAAAGAACTAACTCGCATGCCTTCCTACGCAAATCATCATGCCATCGGGGTTCCCATCGATCTTCATCCTTCACCACTTTCGTGTCCTCACCGGTAGAGGGAACTCCCATCCTAACCTACTCTCCACTACCGCAACATGGGAGTTCCAACCACCGACCTTGCTAGGCAAGTTAATAAATAATTTGGGGGAATCGGGCTTTGGAGGAGTACTTATGCCACCGTTCTTGTCAAACTTCACAAAGAAAGAATTCCTCTCAATACCCTCATGCAAGGCTCATAACCTAAGAAGCGACATACCATGGCAAAACAGACCAAGACTCGCAGGTATTGGCACCCAATGGAGAGGTAAAGCATTGGTGCACTCTAAGAACTCGTTAATGAAGGGGTCCAAGGGCGCCTAAGGCCTAAGCAATAAACCGGCCATAATAAAAGGCTACTCTGGTGGCATCAGCCTTGTAGGACTTTCCAAACCGTTTGAAAAATCAGCTTTGCTATAAAGGGTAACCTCAAACTCATTCCCGTCCACCTCGCAGAAGTCATGGATGGTAGATGCCTAGAGGGAAAATTTCGCTTTCCTCTAAGTGGCCCTTGTGGCACATACCCCTCTCATTCCCGCCCGGTACCACAAGTAGTCTCAAAGGCGTCCACAATACGCGGCCGGAGGAAGTGGAGACATCGCCTTCTCCTTGAGTTGCCATATCTGTATAAGAAGAGGGAAAAACAGGGGAATCAGTTCTACATGAAGTCTCAGGAGTCCTAGTAGACGCACTAAGGGGCGACCTAGATTCCCCCGGAAATCCTATCCTATTTCTAATAAAGGAAGGCTTAATGACATCTTTGACATAAAACACAGCTATATGATCGAGAAGCTCATGAAAAAGGTGAAAAGGCACAACCCTTGGGTCATCCGCTCCTAAGGCACCTAGTTCATCCCCCACTGTGCAAACCTAGCTCATCAAAACGCAGCCCCAATGTGTTAAAATTGAAGAGCACTCCTCTACCGTTATCTCCCTCCACTCTCCACTCAAATATTTGTAGACTCTTCGATTGACAATACAAGCACTATATCCAAATCCTACTTCACAACTAAAGGTCCTAGCCATGGCGAAATCAAGGAAATTGCAGAAATTAAAGCCCTAATTCTAAAGAATAAGGAGAATACCTTTAGCAATGGAGAAAAACGGAACAATGGAGGGCAAAAACACCAATTTATAGCAAGAATCAATGTCCTTTATCACCGCCTAATCACGCATTTAGTTCAGTGGGAAGGCAAAAGTTGTAAATGGGGAAGGATTCTTGATTTTATAGTTCCTCAATTGGAAAGGGCAAAGGGAAATTCAAAATTAATTTTCCTAATTAATGGCGGAAACAGTTTCCTAGGCGGACTCTCAAACGTCAAAAGTGTAATCATGACGGCCAAAACGGCGCTCCTTCATCTGTAACCGTTCATCGCCAACGTTCAGGATTGTGCCACGTCATTATGGTCGACCTACTTCAAAGACTAGTAACGACCTGCGAGTAAAGTGATTCTCATCAAAGATTTCCTTTTAACTTCCTAGTCGACAAAGTCAACTCGAAAGTTGGGGGCCACTGAACATACCAAAAGTGTCAAGTTGGGCCAAAGGAGTAAAGCCCAATCACAAGCAGCCTTGGCCATCACATTCTCAATGAGACTGATCCAATCAGAACAAGGCCCAAGGCCCATCTCAAACATCGGGCCGACTAAGTCCATGATCCGCCTACCAGGTCCCGACCTAACTTAGTCCGACCTCATGATCCATACTACAATTCGGGTACGAATCATGCTCTACCCGACAATCAGGTCGACCATTCCATGAGTGGCGACCTCGACCTAAATCAGCAAATGACGACCTGACACTTGCCGGCTCATTTGGTTAATCAATGCTCACAACTATATCCCTACAAATTAGGGACCGTTATAGACACGTGCCCACGACCAAGTAACTGCCGCTATAATCTCGGAGGACATGCCGCCTCCCCAAAAATACATCACATTTTCCTATAAATACTTCATCACTACCAAACGGTGAAAGGTAACTGCCATTTTGTTATCTGAATTCCATATTCAATACATTTTGAGCTTTATACAACTGTGATCTTACTCTCACGCCCGAGCGTCTTCGCCGGAGACACATCCGGCTAGTCGTGGTTCTCGATTTCTGTGTCAAGGAGCCGTGTGATCACCCCGCCACGTGGAGGAAGATTGATAAGCACAATTCCTGCAGCATCAAATCCAACCATGTATTAACATGAAATATGAACTAGCAAACACATATATCTTGCAAATAATATTAGACATTAGGATATAAAATAATATGGAAAAAATTATATAATTATAAATCATTTCAGTTCGGGTAGCACCTAACTGCCAGTAATAGCACATGTGGTAACACCCACATTCTGCACTAACATTATTATCACACCCGAGAGATTGAGCCGAAATTAAACTCGGATTGATCTCTAACAGTACTTTATTTGTGTTGTATTATTGGATTCGGATCATTGAAAGTCAGTTATCCTCAAGTTCAAGTGACCCAAAAGTCAAGGCATCATCAATACCATTGTTCATACCAATAAATAAAGACCACCAATTTAAACATGATTTAATTAAACTGTTGAATGAACTCAATTACTATAGTCTCCAATGAGGTCTCTCTCTACACTTAAATACTCCTCTTAGCCCCCTTGAACAATGTATGCCACATTATATAAATCTTAAACACACACGCATACACACACTAAGGCATTTAAAACCTTATTATCAGTTCATATACTTTTTTGAGATCTTATTATCACACTCGAGAACTTTAGCCGGAATTAAACCCGTCTTGATCTCTAACATGGCTTTGTTTGTGTTGTATTCTTGGATTCGGATCATTCAAAGTCAGTTATCCTGACCCAAAAGTCAATCCAAAAGTCAACCCAAAAGTCAAGGCATCATCGACATCATTGTTCATAACAATAAATAAAGATCATCAATTTAAACATGATTTAATTTAAACAGTTGAATGCACTCAATTACTATAGTGGAACCGATCTGATCCAAATCTGCATGCCATTAACATTTTCCCAAGTTGATAAAAAGGGAAGAATTCAAAGTTGAAACATGACATTCATTCATTCAGAAAACAAGGACTAGAGGCTAGGCCATACAGTAAATGGAATAAGTATGTGTCATTATGTGTGCATTCAATAGAAATAAAGCTGATGTAATAGTAAATGAGAATTATGGAAGATGCTGTCCTTTTTTCTGCACAAAAACACACACACACAGAGAGTCACACACACACTGCTTCTGATAGGAAAAGGAGAGAGTTAAATGGATTTTGTTTGGTTCTTGTTGTTGTGTAGTGTTGTGGAGAGTGACAACTGAATAAGGCCCTTTGATTATAACTATGGCACTGAAAACTATGCAATGCCATGCCATTACCATTTGAGAGAGGGCATTTATACCCTTCAGAACATAACCTGCACTTAGAAAACGACTCCTCTTTCTTTCTTCACTTGACTCTTCTAGGATCATAATATTTTTAATTTTATTTTTTTGAAATATTTGACCTTTTTTATTCCCAACTTTGAGGTGATCTTTTGAATATGGATGTAATAGAAAGGGTGTTCCACAACAAGGTACATATTTTTTGGGTCCATAAAAAAATTAAGGAGAATATATATAATAAAAAATATTAAAAATGAAGTACTTTTTTTTTTGGTCCAAAATACATGTATCAAACAAGATTTTCACAAATTTTAAAAAATACAATTATTATTATTATTTTATTAAATAAGTATCAAATCAACGCTTATTTATTATTTCTCTCATATGCTTTATCCATCCAGACAAAAAATACAATTAATACATGTAACAAGTTTTAATTTAGGGATAAAGTTGGTATTTAAAGGCTTTAACTTCAAAACGACATGTATTTTGGACTAAATGACATATATTTTGAACCAGATGGACTATATAGATGCGGCAAGTATGAAGCGTGAAATAAAAAAAAAAGAAATTGAAATAGAAAATAATAGTTTTTATGAACAGCGTAAAAGATAAACGTGTCCTTATAATTATAATTATAGAATTGCAAGAAAATAAATGCTTAACTAACCTTTTTTACTACTTGAATTATAAGTACATAATATTATTTTTTTGAAATATTTGACCTTTTTGTTTTTATATTTATATAACTCTCTAAGATGTTGCTTGTGGTTGTGTTTTGCTTGAGAATTTAAGAACAAGGAATCAAACACTAGAATTAAGAATAAGAAAGAAAGAGTGTTGACCTAGATGACTGTGTAGGAGCCTATCAGGATTCTGCTAGAGGAATTTGAAACCACACATGTGGTCACCAATGCAAATTATCATGCTCTTGTGTTTTTTTTTTTTTTTTTTTTTTTTTTTTCGGGATACTGTCATCCCATCTACCATCGATCACTGCGCACTATGCCTGCAGAGGTAAATCGCGGGATGTCGCCCTACGCAGATCGGGCAGCATTCTTATACTCCAGAGCCCCAAGGGAGTCCTCCTACAAGTATCATGCTCTTGTGTTGTTATCGGAGTACGTACGAGACCCAATTAAAATAAAATTAATCTCAATAAAATTATTTCTTTCGTTTCAATTGAAAAAAAAAACGAATTTTAAATGAAATATTCAAATAGAATTTTGTATATTTTTAAATGAAATGAAAAGATTACTCTGTATCAAAAAATTGAGAGATATGCGTCATATAACAAAAAATCTGGCTGTGAGATCTTGACCTGACGGGGCTTGGCTTGATTTGTGTGCGTGTGTTTTCTGTTTTGCTTGAGAATTTAAGGTTTAGAAAGTGCATCTAAAATATGGAGGCAATCCTTTATATATACTCCCTCCGTCCCGTAATACTTGACACGGTCGCATTTAATTAAGCGAAAAAGTAAAAAGTGTGTTGTGAGTGTAGATAGTATAAATGAAATGAAAAGATTACTCTGTATCAAAAAATTGAGAGATACGCGTCATATAACAAAAAATCTGGCTGTGAGATCTTGACCTGACGGGGCTTGGCTTGATTTGTGTGCGTGTGTTTTCTGTTTTGCTTGAGAATTTAAGGTTTAGAAAGTGCATCTAAAATATGGAGGCAATCCTTTACATTTATTTATGGTTAGAAAAAGAATTAGTAAATGTTAGGATTAGTTTTAGAAAACAAATTAAGGGTTTGTCCTTTTACAAGATTGATTTCTTGCCCCCTAAGACATTGAAACAATCCTATCAAAGGTACCAAAACGGTCGCAAACCAGTCAAGCCCTACTAACTAGGCCTAAAAGCATGTTTAATTCAATGTACTACTTTGTGACAAATGATGATCCAATAAAATCTAAATAAGACTATACTCCCTCCGTCCCGCCCGAAAAGTCACAAAATGGATTTCGCACGCAAATTAAGGAAAGTGATGTAGGAAAGAAAAAAAGTTTAAATGTTGTGAGTATGAAAAATTAAATAGGAGAGAGAATGAGCGGGAGGAATAGTTAGAAGAGAGAATGTTGTGAGTATAAAAGTAAAGTAGGAGAGAGAATGGGTGGGTGGAATAATAATAAAAACTTTCCTTTTTGGGAAAGTGCCTTTTTAAATGGAACGCCCAAAATGAAAATTTGTGGCTTTTCGGACGGAACGGATGAGGGAGTATTTCATGAATGGAGCCTAGAGGAAGAGTATCATTTGTCAGTTTTTTGCACATTAACCAAAATTTGATTATTTGAATGAAAATCTAAAATATATTATGAATTCATCATTTAGAATACTCTCAAAAATAATTTTAAGTTTTTCATTTAGATAAACTAATTTTATGAATGTTTATAGTCAAAGTGTAAGAAAATTGATAAATTTTTCTTTGACTGGGACGGAGAGAGTATTACGTATGACCATAAAATTTATTAATTTAGAAACTTAATAAGTAATCAATAAGTTAATAATTGACTAATTTAAAGTCTGTTTTTAGCCAATCTTATATAATTATGCGAAAACAATTGTTTACTATCACTAATACTCCCTCCGTCCCATCCGACATAGGACATTCACTTTCGACATGGAGATTAAGAAATATTATTATAATGTTAGGAGAGAAAATGAGTGGAGGATGTGTTGTGAGTGTGAAAAATTAAATAGGAGAGAGAATGAGTGGGATAAATAGTGATGGAATTATTATTGTGAGTATGACAAGTGAGTCTCATTTAATATAAAAGTAATATAAATTTTCCATTTTGTGCCATCCTAAGTCGGGTGGGACGTCCAAAATGGCAAAACGTCCTAAGTCGGACGGGACGGAGGGAGTATATGTTTAATAAGATTATGTCACAAATCAAAATAATATTACTCATCCATGAGGGAGGGAGTATAATTTATCATACCAATATACATCTTCATTTGACATACTTTCTGCTGAAGATTTAGTTTTATATCCGTCTCGTAATAATACTCCATCCATTCCGCTAAAAGATTTACCTTTTTATCCAAAAGGGTATTTCATTACAAAGTTCATCTTTCCTAAATTAATAATATGCGGGGCCCATTTGTTAATTTCACCCATTTTTTCTCTCAAATACTTAAATTGTGGGGCATTACTTGTAATATTTACTAACTTTTTCTTCTCACACATTTAAATTGTATGTCCCAATTGGCATATTCACTCACTTTTTCTCTCTCAACACATTTTCCACTCATCATTTTTCTTAATTGTTGTATCAATCCCAAAATGATGAATGTTCTACGGGTCGAAGGAAGTATACATAAATACACAAATGTTAACTAGGAATTTAGTACGGCTGCAACACTTAGTTTGATATAGCGCTCCAGCAATAGAAACCCCACAAAGCGCTCCATCTATAAAAACCCTTAAAGAATTAATGTAATTGGGTTCCAGCGGAATAAAATAATAAGTAACCGGATAGACAATTAATCGAAACAACGATCAATTGATCAAATTCGAATCCACGAATTAGAGTTTGGCAAGATTAACACCTAAAAGATGAGAACCCCGAATAACAGAAGGAATCCACCTTCAAACAAGTCAAGAAAGACTCACAATTGCAAAGCAATCAAATAATTTATCAAAATTTAACTTACCCTAAACAAACAGATAAAAAAGAGTATTTATACTCCTAACAATAACCTAAAACCCTAAGAAAAACAAAATAAACAAAGTACCCAAAATATCCCTATTTTAAAAGTTCAAAACGGCAAAGAAATTGAAGATGCGTCAAATCCCGTCAAGCAGCGCCCAGCCAAGCAGCGCGGTCGCGCACGTATACAGGCGTTTTTCCCTTGCGTGAATCCTCACCTGGGCGGTCGCCCATCCTCCCTTGGGCGGTCGCCCACTTGTCCAGCCCTGGTCTTTGTTTCTGGTGGTTCTTTCTACATCAAGAATGTAAAAAGTCTACTACATGAACAACGAAATGAAAAAAAATATGAACAACGAAATGAAAAAAAATGAAGATTTTTTACACATTAGTATAAGTTTTTCATGCACTATTAAATATTTAACATATGTTTTAGTATAGAATAAATTATTTATTCGTTAAAAATATTTTACATTATATTGTGTATTTTTAATATTTGTTATTTGTTTTTTATCATCGGAGAGTTGGAGAAAAACAGTTACACGTCCTTTAAATATTTATTTATATATTTAAAGGAAATAAAACCGTCAAAGCTTTGAAGTAAAGCTAGCAATAGCATAGGCTTTTAGCCTTTTTCCTGTTAGCTGCCAACTTGTTCTACGTGGAAAAGTAAAAATAAATAGAAAGATTAAGATAAGCAATTAATAATATCTCCCTCACAAAATAAGTGTTTTGCTTTTTCTTTATTCTTTTTTTAGTTTATAATTAAATAAAAATAAATAAAATATTTTTTTCAAATAAAAGTAAGTGTTTTGTTTCCAAATATAGAATTATAATTTAATACAAACAATATAATATGTATACAAATAAATAAAACAAAATTTTCTTAAGAAATTTAACAAGTGAATTGCCAAACCGACTTATGTGAAGGAATGACTAATAAAGAAGGTGTATTACATAAATATCATTTGATTTTTAAAGATACAAAATATGAATAAGCCATTACACTACTTTAACAACTTGTTTATGTTCCAAAAATACAAAAATTAACATTCCTTCAAAAAGATTTTAACATGAACAAAACCCTTGTAGAGGCAAACATGACAACACTCAATATGATCGATAGAAATAACAAACCTCGATCATCATCCTTCCATACAATCGCCTTCGGTTAATACAGAAGAAGATACATTACAACTCGCAGCGACCGAGTTATTATCTGTTTGAGGCCGCGGCGGAGGCGGTAGGTCCGCCCTAATCGCTTCAAATCTATTCTTGCAAGCATGGCAAGTTATTTGCATAATGGTGGCATTTAGTTGATTGGTGGCTTGCAATTTCAATGCCTCCGCCCTATCGAGTTCAAGTCTCGCTTGTTTCCTAATTCTCTTAGCATTCGCAAACTCTTGTTCAGCTAACTCGATCTGTCTCTTCGCTTGTTGTCTGGCGCCATCTGCATACGCCTTCTCTGCCATTGCTGCCCTCATCTGTTCCCGGGCTTCTTCTTTAAGAAATCCGGTGGTCATTCGTGTGTCAGAACACAAAGATGATTGACCACCTATCAGACCGGTCATCCTCGTGTCTGAACTTGAAGATGACCGGCCTATTGATAGATCCAGATGACTCGATTGGACGACCCCAATCTGATGGTCGTCTGATCGAGTGGTTAAGAGCTGAAGCTCTAGATTATGATGACCATTCTTGTTATTCGCCATATGGTGATTGTGGTGGCGTAAGAAGTTGGTGTCGCTCAGCCTCGGGGTTAGGGGAGCCGGCCAAGGGGGAGCATTTGTGTCACTTGAATGACTCGGACTCGACGCGGTCCGAGAAAAACAGGCTGCAGCCGGAAGCGACGACTGTATTTGATCAGGTCGGAGCTGCCCCATGTTGCAGTCATCTTGATGTTCAATAAAACTCTCCACCCTATACATACAATATTACATAAATATATTCAATTAATCACCTACAAAATTCTCTATTAATCATGCTTGAAATTATTACAATAGTATCAATAAAAACGTGTGCATTTTCATAAAATATGAGAATCAAATAATCAATTATTTAAATTAAACACCACAAATAAGGCTAAAAAGAAAACGCATTATCCTCAAATACAAGTTTTGAATATTAAAAATATATATTTTCGGTCCCATTAACTTGTATTATTAAATAATAAAGAAGCTAATTAAGTATTATTCTTCCGTCTCAAAAAAATATTCATTTTTAATTCTTAATTATTACAAAATTGATATTTATTTTCGAACTAATTAAGGTATTGTAGTAATCAAATGGGAAATCAAGAACTCATGTTGGGATGCTAAAAGAATCTGAAACAAACAATATATTCTCTATGTAAAGTGTCTCTTTATCATCAAAGCCTAGTTTTTAGAATTTTATGCAACCAGATTAATATAATCCCATTTCTCTTTTATATAGCTTGGAATAAATAAATTAATAATCATAATATATTTAGAAAATAAAGTGGGATACCTGGAGAAAACGCGGCCACAGTCACAAGAATGGCCACGAGTGCCACAAGTCTTGAGATGAGCTTTATAATCAGACTGAACTGCATACCCTTTTGAGCATTTTTCACAAACCCATTGCTTATGATTACTATGTTTCCTCCTAAAGTGTTTCTTGATCCCAACAAGATCTCCGAGGGCGTGGCGAGGGTCGTGGTGAAGGCAGCTAGGTTCGGGACACACGAAAACCCGCTTCTTCACCACCGGAGCGTCTCGTTTGAGGAGCTTCCATGGCACTTTGTGACGTCTCCGGTGCATCTGCAAGTTTTGGTCTCTCTGAAAACCTTGGTTGCAGATCTCGCATATGTATCGATCTGATTCTAGTAAGGTTTTTGGTGATAGAGACACTACTTCTGCATCTGGATCTGCAATTCAAACAATCTTCAGTCAGATATCAATATTCGGATAAGATTGATATCTAACTGACTAAACAAATTTGAGTCAGATGTTAGTGAAATACCATTTGACTCAAATTTCTATAGATATTGAAACTCCGACTAGACTAGTTAGTCAGATTTCAATATACAAAATATTGATATTTGACTAACTAGAAACATTTGAGGCACACGGTATTGGATGAATATTACCTGAAATACCGTCTGCCTCAAATATCTAAATACTAGGATCGGGTTGTGCTGGTAATTATGTGTGTACATACCTGGAGTTCCGGCTGGGCGTCTTTTTCGTTTATTAGGGCTTCCATTGTCTAGGGAAAATGGAGGATTGTTGTTGTTTAGCATGGTTTCTTGCGGGGATTGGAATTCTTGAATGGTGAAAGAAGAGTGAAGAGATTATATATATATGAATAATTGTAGAGGTTAAGGTAATGGTTATGGTGTTTTGATTTGAAAGAAGAAGAAGAAAGAAGAGAGAGGGTAGGGATATGATGAGCAGAAGAAGCACGAGGAAGATACATAAAAATGTTGTTTCTTTTTAAGCTTTTATTAACTTTAAGCTTTTCTGGTACTATTGATCATCTCTCTCTCTCTTTTTCTCTTTCTCTCTCTCTCTCTCTCTCTCTCTCTCTCTCTCTCTCTATCTCTCTCTATCTCTTCGTTGAACTTTTGTAGATGTTCCATAAAGATATCTTTACACACTAGCAGATGAAAAGGAAGGGTGGGAAGGAATGAGAGGGGTAGGGGTAGGGGCAGGGACAGGGACAGGGACGGTGGATTTGGGTGTATATCAAATTGTTATACAGTACAACTGCGAATAAATGAAGGAACAAGTTGTACGAGCTGCGATAAATGTCTAAAATAGTGAAACCTCTTAAATATAAACTGTCTAAATCAAAATAAAAGACTGAAATTGGATGTATATCAAATTGTTATACAGTACAACTGCGAATAAATATCCGAGTTGGATGGGGGGTTAACTAGTGGGTTTGTCTTGACCCAATCATAATGTTCAAAGATTGAATTCATAAGGGCATCAGCCGAGAGGTAGTGGAAGAAAAATCCCCACAAAGAAACAAAAATTACTTCATTATTCATGGCTATGGGCACAGTACAAATAATATAATTGCATGGAATAATTATAGGCTCTACAGAAATTCATAGTTGTATATGCTTACGTAATCCGTAAGAATAAAGCTTGGGGTGCACGGTCAGGGAATAATTGCAACATTGTTGCAGCTGTTGTTGAAACGGCATGTGAAGATTTTGATTTTTTTATTTATCTTGTTCTCACAATGAATGATTTTTTATAAAATATATTTCTGATCGAGAATAAATTTAACATTTTTAGTTATTTAATTTGAGACAGAGAGGAAGTAGTTTTTTTCCGAACGAAATGATGTTTCAATTTTTTCGGTTGTTAATGAACTTGTAATAATTTATGTTAATTTAATAATTAAGAGAAATTATAGATGGGTCCTCCATCACAAGTCAAAATGCCAATTAATATAAAGATTTTGAAATTTAACCAACTAATCCGACATCATAATCAAAATTTCACATAATCATTCGTTAACCAAACTATCCCTTACCCAGAAATATAAAACTATCCCTCTCTCACTCTCTTCTCTCACTTTCTCTCTCTACCACCCCTTCTGGCGACCCTTCCCTTTCCAACTCCAGCCTACCCACCCTACCCTCCCACACGACACTCTCTCGCTCTACTTTCTCTCCAACCAACATCTCCCTCTGATCCATCCTCTCTGTCGTCAAATCACAGTCAACTTCCGGTTTCGTCCTCATAACCGTATAAGGCAAGTTCTTCTCCAACGGCTTCAATCTCCCGTGGGCCCAATCATCCGGATCTCCTTCACAAGCCTTTAACCGTCTCCGACTCATGGTCAATCTCTTCAAGTCGGTCGTTGTAGACTTGATCTCCCTCTCGATGCCGACAATCGCTGCGATTGCCGGTCAAGCTGCCGCCGCCGGCTTCTTGTTCACTTTGAGCCACGATTACGTCCTCATGAGGCGCGATAGAGGTGTTATGTACATGAGCGAGCTTGATATAGGGCTGACGTTGCCGGATTAATTTGCGGTGTTGTTCTGAACGAAATTGGCTTCACTGGTGACAAGGACAGCGGTGCTGTTGAAGGGAGAGAAGGTGAAGAGGGACTATGACTAGTTACCACTTTGTCTTCAATGAACAACTTGGTTTCTTGAGAACCTTTGATTCAAGATTATGCTAATATCACTACAAGGAAAATCGAAAATAGAGACGGAAAATTAGAGACGGACGGAGTCTGTAGCTAATTAGCGACAGATTAGAGACAGATCCAAAAATTAGAGACAACTTCAAAATCCGTCTCTAATTTAGAGACGGCTTCAAAATTCGTCTCTAAATTAGAGACGAATTCAGAAGCATCCTCTAAATTCAGAAGCATCCTCTAATTTAGAGACGGATTCTGAATCTGTCTCTAATTTAGAGGCGGATTCTGAATCTGTCTCTAATTTAGAGACGGCTTCTGAATCCGTCCCTGATTTAGAGATAGATTCAGAATCTGTCTCTAAATTGGAGACGGATTTTGAAGCTGTCTCTAATTTAGAGACGAATTTTGAATCCGTCTCTAAACTTTGGAGACAGATGTTGAATCTGTCTCTAAATCAGAGACAGATTTTAATCCGTCTCTAAATTAGAGACAGATTAAACATCTGTCTCCAAAGTTTAGAGACAGATTTTGTAGCCGTCTCTAAATTAGAGACGGATTAAATATCTGCCTCTAATTTAGAGACGGTTACAAAATCTGTCTCTAAACTTTGGAGACAGATGTTGAATCTGTCTCTAAATCAGAGACTGATTTTAATCCGTCTCTAAACTAGTGACGGATACAAAATCTGTCTCTAAAATTTAGAGACAGATTTAGTATTTGTCTCTAAATTAGAGACGTGTTCAAAATCTGTCTCTAATTTATTTATTTTTTATTTTTTATAAATTTTTTATTGAATAGGAAATAATATTTTAGAATTTTGTTTACTACATACATTTTTTTCGAAAAGGTATAGAAAAAAAGATAGAAAAAAACTAAACAAACGAAATTATATAAAAGAAAAGAGGGACGAACTATCCTTTATTTATTTTTATTTTTTAGGGTATAAGATACTCCCTCCGTCCCACAAAACTTTACACCTTTACTGTTGAGAACGAAAAATAAGGAATAATGTTATTAAAGTAGGTGTTGTGAGTGGGAGGAGAGAAAATGAGTGGAGAGAATAGTAAATTTGAAAGTGTTGTGAGTATGACAAGTGGGTCCCATGAATAAAGAAGTATTAAAAAATTTCCTTTTTAGAAAAGTGGGACGCCCAAAATAGTAAAAGGGGTAATGTTTTATGGGACGGAGGGAGTATATGATAAATGATTTAGGGTATAAGGTATATGATAAATTGTTTATGGTATATGGTAGTATAAGGTATAAGGTAGGGTGTAGGGGTTGAACGAAACAAAAGTGATGGACTAGGCCCTACGTACGTACGAAGCCCAACAATTCAGACATTAGTACAGCAATACCATTGAATGGTATAATGTTTAGGGTACAGGGTTTAGGGTATAAGGTATAATGTATAGGTATCGACTTAAGGTTTAGGGCATAGGATATAAGGTATAAGGGTTAGGGTATAGGGTTTAGGGTATAAGGTATAATATATATGTATATGATTTAGGG
This sequence comes from Adenophora triphylla var. japonica, assembly GCA_022495995.1. NCBI lineage: Eukaryota > Viridiplantae > Streptophyta > Magnoliopsida > Asterales > Campanulaceae > Adenophora > Adenophora triphylla. The sequence continues at coordinate 70,086 of JAFEMH010006545.1, forward strand.
TATAAGGTATAAGATTTAGGGTTTAGGGTATAAGGGATAAGGTATAGGTATATGACTTAGGATTTAGGGTATAAGGTATAGGTATATGACTTAGGGTTTAGGGTATAAGGTATAAGGTTTAGGGTATAGGGTTTAGGGTATAAGGTATAATGTATAGGTATATGATTTAGGGTTTAGTGTATAGGGTATAAGGTTTAGGATATAGGGTTTAGGTTATAGGGTTTAGGGTATAGGGTATAAGGTATAAGGTATATGACTTAGGGTTTAGGATATATGGTATAAGGTATAGGTATACGACTTAGGGTTTAGGGTATAGGGTTTAGGGTATAATGTATAGGTATATGATTTAGGGTTTAGCTAGTGTATAGGGTATAAGGTATAAGGTTTAGGGTATAGGGTTTACGGTTTATAGTTTAGGGTATAAGGTATAGGTATACGACTTAGGGTTTAGGGTATAGGGTATAAGGTATATGTATACGACTTAGGGTTTAGGGTATAGGGTATAAGGTATAAGGTATAGGTATATGACTTAGGGTTTTGAGTATATGGTATAAGGTATAGGTATACGACTTAGGGTTTAGGGTTGGTATAAGGTATAGGTATACGACTTAGGGTTTAAGATAGGGATGGCCAAATCGGATCGGAACCGGAAAACCGGACCGGAACCGGACCGGAAAAGCCCGGAACCGGAGCGAACCGGGGAGAAAATAGGAACCGGACGGACCGGAACCGGGGTTAGTGCGGGCCGGTTAAGGGTTACAAAAATGCCAAACCGGATCGGAACCGGAACCGGAATCGTGAACCGGACTAAATTTCCACGTTTTCCAAAGAACCGGACCGAAACCGGACCGGAAAAGCCCGGAACTGGAGCGAACCGGGGAGAAAACCGGAACCGGACAAACCGAAACCGGGGTTAGTGCGGGCCGGTTAAGGGTTACCATTTGGCCAAACCGGAACCGGCGGTTCAAGGCTCGGAACCGGAACCGAACCGGATTTGGTCATCCCTAGTTTAAGATATAGGGTTTAAGGTGTAGGGTATAGGGTTTAGGGTATAATGTTAGGTATATAATTTAGGGTTTAGCTAGTGTATAGGGTATAAGGTATAAGGTATAAGGTTTAGGGTATAGGGTTTAGGGTATAGGGTTTAACCTGTAAAGATCTTTTCTCTGGCCGAGAGCACTAGTTCCATAATTGTTTTCAATGAAATATTGGCTGCAACGGGAAAGGACATAGTCAGTAAGCACATATCTAGAATGCGAGGGGGTTGGCCAATGCAAGACACATTTGTTGTGAGTCCCCTTTGATATTTAATAATTTCGTTTTGTTTATATACCTGTGTTTTAACATACTTCCTCTAAGTGTCGGGGATTGACCCCAGCCACCAAAGATACCCCTCCCCCTCTATTGCTTAGTCAGTTTCTAAGAAAGTAAAATTAGAAGCACAAAATGTTCACAAAGTTTTACTAACAAAATCCTACCGGATGTTTATTATTTAGGCTCAAGCGTCAAATGATTTAAACACCATTAATGACCGTTAAATATGATTTTGTGAGTGAAAATTTTAAACATTTTGTGCCCTTAGTATAGCTCTTTCAACAATTGAAAGGTTTTTGTTGGCTGGTTGGACCTGCCTGTAAGATACAACATAAAGGGCTTCACTGACATTGCCTTCTGTTACTCGAGTAGAATGTTTGGTTTATGTTGTATTATTAGCAAGGCAGAACGTCGTTTCAAAGCTGGAAACCGGCCGTTATAAACTCTGATTAAGTAGGAATGTTCACATTTTATAGCTATAATTGGATATCCCTTGATTTTTATTTTATCTTTTTCAAATTGTTTGTAGGTAATATTGAAGAGCTTAGCCTGAACCTTGAAAAGGTTGAACCAGAACTGCTCGGCTCTTGTAAAAAGGTAAATCTAATTTCTCCTTCCCCTAGACCAATATGACTAAACTATCTATTTCTATCTGATTTGTACTTCGGGCTCTACAATCTTTTGTAGGTTATTATAGCAAAGGAAGACACAGTTGTTCTTGGTGGAGCTGGTGACAAGAAAGCCATTGGAGAAGATGCGAGCAATTACGATCGACAATTGAATTGAGCACTTCTGATTACGACAAGGAAAAACTTCAAGAGAGACTTGCAGCCAGCGGTTGCTGATACTGATGTGGTGCATACTGAGCCAAAGAGTGGAGTGGAAGGTTTGTTATCATTTGCTGTCTCTAACCGAAGATTAGCAATCTTGTATCCAAATTAGAGGCACATTTTTAAAAAAAAAATTGATTTAGGAAATTTTATGACTGTGAATTACATTTTAGTAGTGGTATTTTGACATTGTTAATTGATGTATATACACAATTTTTTCAATATAAGGTTATTTATAAGTGTATTTTAGTAGTATTATAATTCATATATATAATATATATATATACACTACAAGGAAAAACAGTTTTAGAGACGGCAAATTCCGTAGCTAAAATGAAGATTCTGTTTCTAAATCGTGTTTAGAGACGAATTTGTTCCGTAGCTATTCCGTGGGTGCAGATTGGTCGCTAAATTGGGCGTCGCTGTTTTGTAGCTGTTTTAGAGACAGATATGTCCGTCTCTAATTTAGAGACGGATATATCCGTCTCTAATTTAGGGACGGATATGTCTGTCTCTAAATTAGAGACGGATATGTTCGTCCCTAAAACAGCTACAAAACAGCGACGCCCAATTTAGCGATGAACCTGCACCCACGGAATAGCTACGGAACAAATCCGTCTCGAAACACGATTTAGCTACAAAATCTTCATTTTAGCTATGGAATTTGCCGTCTCTAAAACTCTTTTTTCTTGTAGTATATGATTGCTAGTTACCACTTTGTCTTGCTTTTTTATGAATCAATTAGTTCCAATACCCTGACTTACTAAGGTGGTCTATTGGGTTTATTTGGGCAACTCCAAAATTCAAATGTATGTTTCTGTTGGTCATATAGGACTTTGAACTTCTACTTGCTGGTTTTGTACATGTGAAGTAAGATTAAAAAACCTTATCCTAATAAGACTAATAACAATAGAGGTTCTAAAATATTAAAAACAACTGTGAACTTAACAAATATGTTAAATAATCTCATAAAATTGCAAAAATAGAGCCCATAAAAGACTAAAAATAACTATAAACTTAACTAAAAAGAACTGTAAACTTACCAAATATGTCAAATAATCTCATAAAATTGCAAAAATAGAGGTCATAAAGGACTAAAACAACTGTGAATTTAATAAAAAACAACAGTTAACTTAAGTAAAAACAACTGTGAACATAACAAATATGTCAAATAATCTCATAAAATTGCAAAAATAGAGGACATAAAGGACTAAAACAACTGTGAACTTAACAAAAAAAACAACAATGAATTTAAGTAAAAGCAACTGTGAACATAACAAATATGTCAAACAATCTCATAAAATTGTAAAAATAAAGGCCATAAAGGACTAAAAAACAACTGTGAACTTAACAAAAAACAATAGTGAACTTAAGAAATAGGTCAAATATTCTCATAAAGTTGCAAAAATAAAGGCTATAAAAGTCTAAAAATAACTGTGAACTTAACTAATACAACGGTGAACTTAACTAAAAAAATTTGTTAATTAAGTAAATAATAGTCATTTTCATGCATAAATTTTGAATTTAGCTAAAACAACTGTGAACTTCTCTTAATTGTGATTGGAACAAATGTAAAAAATAACTGTGAATTTAACAAAAATAACTGTGAACTTGTAACAACTGTGAACTTCTCAAATTTGCTCTAGATTATATGTTGATGCTACTAGTTTGATTCGTATTGACGATACGAACACAACGATAGTTTCAGATTTTTTTTTTTGATTTCTAGATATTAAGATATTTCATTTTAAAGTTTTGAGGGGAAAAAAGAGAGAGAGAGAGAGAGAAGAAGGAAAGGGAAAGCGCAAAGAAAGACTGAATGTAGCTATGTCCAAGCGTGCCATGTCATTAAATGAAGGGCACGTGTGTAATTTTCCCTAATTTGCCAAGGACATGCATGTCGACCTATAATGTTAGCACCTGATGGTCGATTTGCAAAATATGTGTCCTTGGTGGTCGTTTTTATTAGGATAAGAGATGATTTAGTAATTGCCCCTAATAATTATAATTTTTTTAAATTAATATTCATATTCTATTAAAAAATAATTTTTAAATTTTCATTAATATATTAACAAATTTATTATTATTTTTCAAAGTTTATTCAAATCCAATAACTAGTAATTTTTTATTTTGTAACGGTGTTACTTATTATTTTTTGTATTATCTTTTTACAATCTGAGTCTATATAACAAAGTTTCTATTTGAAATATTAAGAATATATTGAAGCCACTAATTCGGTTTGTTCTTCAATTTTAAATCAATGGCTATGTAAGAATTGAACTTGCCAAACAGCTCAAAGGGTTTGATTTTGGGGAAATTACCCGTTCTTCGTCTTCTTAAGTTAAAAGATTAATTAAGATAATGATTTTGAAATTTAATCACCTATTCCGGCATTAAAATTAAAATTTCAGCTATTATCTCGCTATTTTAATGACACTCAAACTAGGCTCACACAAAACCCGTTTATCCTCCCGTTGTTCACCATCTCCAACCACCCCTTCCACATCTTCGACCACCCCTCCCCTCCCCTAACCTCCGGTGACCCCTCTCCTCCCCTAACCCACCTCCGACGAGCCCCTCCCTCCTCCAGCTACCTCTTCCCTCTCCCTCTTCGTCCATATCTGGCAAGAAATGAATCATATCATCAACATACATCTGCAATATCCGACAATTCCAACAATGTCAGTCCCAGTTTGTGTGCGATTTCAACAACACCGGTCGCCATCTCTTTTCCGGCGTCGTCAAATGTGTAATTTTTTGTGCGATTTCGATACAAAAATAAATATAAATAACGGACATATATTTTGATTTCACTATAGATTGTTGATTTCATTACAGATCTGATAGTTAATTTTATATCCATATGAAATTATATAACATTTCGAGTTAGTAGATTGTTGATTTTGGGGTTAATAATGAATTTTTCAACTACAAAATAGTAGACGAAGGAGATAATGTGCAGTGTTAAAGAGGTGGAGGAGATAGAGGGCAGGAGCTAGGACTTCTTCCTTTGTTGATTTGCATATGATTTCAACTATAGTTGATTGATTGTGGTGGATGTCAGAGCCAGTGATGTGAAGAGTGATTTTCGAAATGATTGAATGGTGAAAAATAATCGTGAACTTAATAATTATGTCATATAATTTCATTAAAGCTTAAAAACAACTATGAAATTTACAAAAACAATTGTGAACTTAACTAAAAATAATTGTGAACTTAACAAATATGTCAAATATTCTTATGAAATTGCAAAAATAGAGAAAATAAAATACTAAAACAGCTGTGAACTTAACAAATATATCAAATAATGTCATAAAATGGCAAAAATAGAGGTAATAAAGATAAAAAAAAAATAGATGTACAATTAAATAAAAATAATCGTGAACTTAACAAATATTTCAAATAATCTCATAAAAAAACAAAAATAAAGGCCATGAAATGAAATACTAAAACAATTGTAAATTAGCTAAAACAACTGTGAATTAAATAAAATTGAAGACATTTTCATGCAAAAATTATGAAGTTAACTAAATCAACTGTGAACTTCTGTTAGTTGTTTTTGGAACAACTGCGAACTTTTAAAAAACAACTGTAAACTTGAAACAACTTTCAACTTCTCAAATTTAATTCAGATTATATGTTAATGTTAATAGTTTGATTCGTTTTGACGATACGAACACAACGTTGCTCTCAGATTTTTTTTCTTTGACTTCTGAATCTTATATTAAAGAGAAAATAAAAATTTAAAAATAAATAAATCAAAATAAACCAATCAATAATATTCAAACACTCTATCCTACTCATAATAACAAGTGTTGCATTCCTTTTTTTTATTCATCCCAATATATATATATCACATTTTTATACACAAAAATAATCTTGTGACAAATAATACCATAATACCAGAGGAGCTACGAGCAACTTTAATGCCCAAGAAATACTTCAAGGAGCCAAAGTCCTTCATCTTGAAACATTCACTTAGATACTTTTTGAAAGACTGTAAGGCAGCGAAATCGTTCCCAGCTATAATAAGATCATCAACATACACAAGAATATTCATATGAATCGTACCTTTTGTGAATGTGAACAAGGAATAATCATAATAAGACTGCAAGAACCCATAGTGCTTCAAGGAAGTCACCAGTTTAGCGAACCAACAATGCGGGGCCTGTTTCAGGCCATAAAGGGATTTGCGAAGGCGACAAACCATATTAGGCTGTTTCATGTAGAGCTCTTCCTGAAGATCACCATGCAGAAAAGCGTTATGCACATCCATTTGATGCAGTTCCCAATTCTTTGAGGCAACAATGGCAAGAAAGGCTCGAACGGTGACCATCTTGGCCACAGGAGCAAAAGTTTTCGTGTAATCAATCCCTTCTTTCTGATGATTACCAAGAACCACCAATGGAGATTTAAGTCTTTCAACCGTACCATCAGACTTGTATTTAATCCGATAGACCCACTGGCTACCAAGAGCATGCTTACCATGCGGTAGAGGAACCATAGTCCATGTGCCATTATCTTCCAAGGCACGAATTTCAGCCTCCATAGATTCCTTCCATCCATCTTGTGACATTGTCTCACGAAAAGTCCTAGACTCTTTAGCCAAGGTAATAGCTGCAATGAAGTTACGATATTTCACAGAAAAACTGTCACAATTTATATAGTGAGCTATAGGATAAGGAGTACCTTAGGAGCCGGCTGGAGTGAAGTGTTCGGAGGATGGACTAGCAGAAGTGACAGTAGCAGCAATGTAGTCCCGAAGAAGAACGGAGGGTACTTTCGTATGCATGCCCCTCCCTAAAGCATCTTGCTTAGATGGCGAGGTGTCTGTCGTAGAAGCAGGTGCGGCCTCTATAGGGGTAATATCTGCAGAAACTGTAGCCACGGGATCAGGTATGTCTGCAGGAGCCACTGTCAAAGGTTCAGAAACAACATCTGCTATGTCCGGATAATCAAGAAAGGCAAAATCAGTCTCTTGGTTAAGAATCTCCACAGAATTCGGGGAATAAGGCATCGACGACAAATCACTGTAAGGAAAATTGTCCTCAAAGAACTTCACATCCCGGGAGACAAAAAATTTCTTTGTCTCTAGATCGAACAACTTCCACCCCTTTTTGCCTAGAGGGTAGCCCACAAATATACATTTTCGGCTATGGCTGGCAAACTTATCTCCCTTCGCTTTCTGATTATGCATAACACAAGGAACCAAAAACCCGAAGAGAGTCAAAGAAAGGTAATTTTCCGAACAAAACCACATAGGGAGTCTTATTGCCTAAGAGGGGAGTGGGAGTTCGGTTAATCAAATAAGCAGCAGTAAGAACTGCTTCTCCCCAAAAGAAAATCGGTAAATAAGCCTGAAATCTAAGCGCTCTAGCAACATTCAGAATGTGACGATGCTTCCGCTCGACTCGACCATTTTGTTGAGGGGTACCAACACAAGATGTTTGGAAAGTAATACCAGTGGAAAAGAAATAGTCAAGCATGCAATTAAATTCAGTCCCATTATCAGATTGGAAAACCTTAATTTTCTGAGAAAACTGACGTTCAACCATTGCAATGAAAGCCATAAACATACGAAAAACTTCGGTTTTATCGACCAACAAATAAATCCAAACAGCTCGGGAAAAATCATCTTCTAAAGTTAAAAAATACTGTGCACCACAAGAAGAAGAATGAGTGTATGCACCCCACAAATCACAATGAACTTTCTCAAAAATTCTAGTGGACTTATGGCCACTAACCGGAAAACTATATCTAGATTGTTTAGCCCTAAAACAAGTATCACAAGGTTTAGGTAAACTGCCAGAAGTACCACGAACGGAAGGAAGAAGCTTTATTACATTCTCGAAAGGGTGTCCCAAGCGATTATGCCACAGTTCCAACACAGAAGGCGATCCGATAACAGAGACATTATATGCTGAAGATGTGCCGCGAAAGTAGTCGAGTCCATCCCGCCTAACACCCATTCCAATCAGGTTCCTCGATAGATCCTGTATAGCACACATAGATGAGTTAAATTGGATAGTGCAATGAATATCGTCAGACAGTTGAGATACTAAAATTAAATTGCAGCTTAAATTCGGAATAAAAAGAACATGAGAGAGAGTAATGGTGTTCGTCAGACGAATGGATCCCTCCGTATGAGCCAAAACCGATGACCCATTAGGCAAACCAACAGGACAAGCCGGTATAGTCCGAGAATTAAGAAGATACGAGGCATTTCTGGTTACATGATTTGAAGCACCTGTATCAATTACCCATGAAGTTGAATCAAACTTACCATGGAGACGATCTTTTGAGATTTGGGAATTACCGACAAGGCTTGCCAAAGTCTGCCATTGCTCAGCTGTAAACGATAAAGAAGAAGCCAAAGATGGAGATCCTACAGCAGCTGCACCAACATTAACAGGCCCACGATCCGGTGTCATTGTAGTTCCGATGCATTCGCGAGGAGAACCCCTACCTCACCTATTTTGTGGATGACCACCGCCGCGAGCATTGGATTTGCGTTGCTCAAGCCACCAATCTGGATATCCATGCAATTCAAAACATGTGGTACTATCATGACCCGTCTTCTTACAATGAGGACATGTGAGATGAGATTTATTAGGGTTGTCACGATCACGAACTCCACCAGTACGAACAGCAAAACTAACCACATCTTCAAGAATAGGTTTGGCAAGACGAACCCGCTCATCCTGAGCCACCAAATTATATGCCCTGTCAAGACCAGGGAGAGGATCCATAAATAAAATATTGGTGCGAGTATTGGCATGATACTCGGAATTCAAACCCATAAGAAATTGATGAAGCTTGCCTATCTCTCTGCGATTCGCATGTTGTTGGGCAGCCGTGCAATTGTCACAACAAGTGCAATTGATCAAAGGTTCATGGCTATGGAGTTCTTCCCACAACCCAGTCAATTTACCAAAAGATGTAGCCACCTACATGCCCTTAGTTTGCTCACAACGAGCAATAGAAACCTTTTTGTTGAATGCATGGACCGTCAACCACAGCATATCGATTTTTGAGAGAGTCCCATAAACGTTTAGCATCTCTAAATTTTGAGAGAGTGTTTTTAACATTAGATTCAATACTATTCATGATTCAAGAAATCAACATGGCATGAATAGTATTCCAATCAGAGTGGTGCAGGGTAGAACAGGTTGAGTAATCGTACCATCTAGAAAACCAAATTTTCGGCGAGCTTCAAGAGTTGTCTGCATATCACTAGCCCAATCATCGTAATTTTCACCATTGAAACGAGTAGGAGTAATAAAATCTCCTGGCCTATCCTGAGGACCAAGGTAAAACGGAGAATTATATTCGATTTTAGGGGAATTATTGACGATAGCATCGTTTCCCGCCATTGATTCAGACTTGTATATGATGCCGCTTTGATACCGTGTAGGAAAACAAATTATGATTTTTCCAAAACTTGAATTCTCACTGATCAACTTGTGAATATATAGGTTACAATAAAATCTGGGCTAAAGAGTTCTATGTTGAAAAGGAAAATAACAAAGGTAAACCTAACAACCAAGCAGGGGCGGATCTGTAGTTGTGCCAGGTGTTGCCTAGGCAACACCAAAAAAAAAAAATAGCGAGATATGAAACTCCTCCTCTATGCTGATCCCTTAATTGTTTTTCATTCTTGGAAATCATGTAATTGCTGTGTTTTGAGTTAACTGAAGATTGAGAAGATGAAATTTGTCATTCAATGTAGCCGGAATAAGGTTGCATTGCACCAGAAGACAGAGATAGAGACGAAAATGGTTGAAGTTGGACTGCTAGATGGTAGAGAAGAGGTGGTAGGACGAGAAAGAGGAGGCAGAGACGGTCGTATTAGTGTTAAATTGGTCGGTTGTAGAGAGAGGATGGGAGAAGGTAGCGTTGTTGCACAAATTGGCGGTGAAGATCGGCGGCTGAACAATCACTTTATTTAGGGACGGCGCTGCATTATTTTTAGGGGAAGAAGGGGCAACACTTTGATATTTATATGGAGACCTAAAGGGTTTGGGCTCAATTGGGCTTTGTTAAATAATTGGGCTGGAACATTAATATACTGTAGTATTATTAACAGATTCTTTTAAATGTAGGCCTACACAATTGTAAGTGGAATAAAACTCACTCACACAATGGAATAAGGAAAAAAATTGGTAAAATTGAAGATCCGCCAAGAATTGCTTAGGGCCATTATTTGTTTTTTTTTTTTAGAACGTGGCAACATCAAACAATTTTACGTGGATCCGCCACTGCAACCAAGGAAACAATGAGAAAAGGAAACTAAATTCTCGTCAGACCTGCTCCTGGGCGGCCACTCACTGGGCCTGAGCGGTCGCCCACTTGTACAGAGGTTTTAACCTCGTTGGGTTTTGAGGTTGGGCGGTCGCCCACTCTATCTGGGCGATCGCCCACTTATACAGGCGTTTTGGTGTTACTAAAAAAAAAAGCTGGGCGATCGCCCATTTGTACAGCGCCTGCTTCAACATCTTCGCAGACACTTATTATTATTATGAAACATCAAAAAAGATATATATTTTTTTTTAATGTAACGCGTTAGCATTATGTGGATACGATTCTCACACGGTATCAATATAATTTGGTTCATCATTTCTCTAAGAGGTGAGGTAATGATAAATTTCAACTTTTGCATTTTAATAAATGTTCTAATAAGCGTGTTATAATTTTAGGCTAAATTATGCACTACATACAAATTATAGAGATCAAAAGGTGAAAATTTTGTAATTATCCATTCTGTAAATTAAGATATATTTTAAATTTGTTACATGATTAAGTACTTGGTATTAAATATAAGACGTTTAAAGGATTAAATAATAATGAAAATTCATTTAATATTAATTAGATACCTCATGGATTTAATTAATTGCCTGAATGGCCACTTTCTGTCCTAAATTAAGTTTATGTTTTTGTTTTTAGTTGTCTCATATTATTTTTCCATGAATTGGTAATTGAGTATAAGCGATGTCATTTGATTAATACATTTAAGATTTAACTAATAATTAAAAGTTGTATTATTGTAACAATTGGCTTGATCAGCTAATTAGTTTTGTTTTTGTGTTTTTTTTTTTTTTCTGGTTTGCACATTTGTTTTTTATCAAGTAAAAATATCAATTTTTATGGAGTATTCATAAAAGGTATTTGTGTTGTGTCACTTTTCAAAAGAAAAAACAAACATTAATTAATTGCATTAATAAAGTTTAAGTTGACACTAAACAACATTCGAAAGCTAATCCCAGAAATATGTTAGAGATATTATCATAAATCGAGAATTGATAAATCTTTCTATAACATATAAAAATCATGGGTCACTCTCTTTAACATCAATTGATTTTAAGGTGTAACCTCAGACTTTAAAATTGTATCAGAGCAGGTTCTTTACACGTACAGGTCCAACGGCCTACGATGTTATTTCGCGCCACCCGATTATCAAGTACACGTTGTAAGTTCTGGCAAAAAATCCCGCTACACGTGTATGGTCTATTACTCTCATTGTCAATTAGTTTTGAGATAGAAACTAAGACTTTATTATGGTATCAACTTCGATCCTTCAATGAATACCAACAAATCTCCACTTCTAACGTCGGCGACCTCCCTCCTCCTCTCCCTTTAACGTTGAACATCCATTCCTATCTCGGCCATTGTCATCTAACCAATGACATGATGTGATCTTAGAAAAGAGGTTTGGGCTCAAACAAATATATGAGGCCCAATATGATAAATACGGGCTCAAAGGTCATGATAATGGGCCCAAGATAAGATAAGGCCAGTTGGCGAAGCATATTGGCGGGAAATAAGGCTCGACGAGAAACCCTTTAGAGCCCCTCACTATACGAAAATGGTATACTCTCAAGGCAGGCATCCCGTATCAATATGTTCATACTAGCGACAACCAAGGGTTGTCGCCTTACCGTGGTTGCCGCCTATAGGCGACATATGAATTAGATGATACAGTCCAGAAGCTGTTAAAGACATTATGTTTGGGGCCCACGAAATCTATTGTGATGATGATTTATATGTTAGGTAAAAAGTTGGCGTCTCCACTTGTTGTTGGGTGCCCATGCATACCTAATGGATGATCGACACGTGTCCAAGAGCATGTGACTTGCACATGACCTAAAGGAGTATATAAATAACATGAAAAATGGGATTTGGTGAGTTTTAAGTACATTTCTGCAGATTTTTGTTAAAGTTTCTTTGGTAATTTCTTGTTATCTAGACCTTGTACTTATCCTCACGCCGGAGGGGCAACGCCGAAGATGCCCCCGGCCTAGTTTACGTGTTGTGCATGTGCAGGAGACAAACGGAGAAGACGCTGGAGTATCCACAGTTCAGCTACTCATTCAGCCCTGTGCAACCTACTTTCTGTGGCAGCATCAGTTGGTTCCATTGTTGGGACTGATTTCTCTTTTCCGTTTGGTTCATTTAGCCTGTTCTTGTTTGTGCTATTATTATTGAAATCCAGAAAACTATACCAAAATGGTTCATGATAAAGGAACCCCTTCTAAAACCATTCCAAACAGTAACCTGGTGTTGATAACGCCAAACCTACAAAGTGAAGCTCATGTGCCTACTGAATCTGGTTTGGATGGTGGTGTGCATTCGACTGATACGGAGTCTACGGTGAGGCGTAGAAGGGAGTAGGAAGATAGGGAGCGATATGAGGGAAGAGGGGAGAGATGTGGTAGGCAAGAACCTTTACCCCTCACAGATGATGAAGTTAGGGCCGAAGCTGATAGAATCAGAGCAAACAACGAGTTATTATTGCAGATTCTCGCCAACAACAACAGACTAATGGAAATGAGGCAAGAGCCTACTCAGATCCTGCAGAATGTGATGGGGAGAACAGCTGGAAACAGCCCAATTGGGGGCAAGCTGTCAGCCAAAGTGTTTTAAAGAGGGAAGATAGACGAGAACGCAACATGCCGCCACCCAAGGACAAGCCAAGAGTTCAAAGGCAAGAAACCACTAGGGCGAGATCTGAAGGGGTAGTAGGAAAAAGGAGGTCGCAGGAGATCATGGAGGATGGAAAAGGGAGGAAGGTTTATTATCAATCTTCAAATTCGCGAGATTTATCTTATTACTATGAGTATGATGGGGAGGAGATTGACATTGGGTCAACCATGGATAAGACATACAGGCCAAGTCGCTCTAGACATTCGGATGTAAGGTCGCGTCATTTAGAAAGGTCGCGCAAGGACAAGGAGCCTAGGAGACATGAGAAGGTTGAGAAGATTGATAAGATTGAGAAGGTTGACAAGGTTGATAAGGCTGAGAAAAAGGAGGGGGGCCATTGGAAAAAAGAAATGGCAAAAAGAATCAAGGAATTAGAAGCGGGAAACAAAGTTAAGGAGGAAAAAGATTCCTACTTAACTCCATTCGTGAAAGAAATTCAAAATGCTGATCCAGATCACACTTTCCGCATGCCATCGTTGTCGGATTATTCGAGGAACACAAGAGCGAGAACCCACGTTGGAGGTTTTGAGGTTACGATGTCCATGCTTACCAAGAATGAAGCTATTTGTGTAGAGTGCTGGCTAGTACATTCACTGATCATGCTCTGGAGTGGTTCCTCACAAAACCTACAGAGTCAATCACTGGGTGCCAAGATTTTAAAAGGAAGTTTTTGGCGAGATATAGTGCCTTTGGAGCACAGCCGGTGAGGAAGCAAGAGCTAAGCGGGATAAGGCAGAAAGCCGGAGAGGGAATAGCCCGTTATATTGAAAGGTTCATGAAGGTGGAAAATCAGATTTTCGACATAGAACAAAGCAACATCATTATGCTCTACAATGCGAGTTTATTGCCTGGCCACTTCAAGCGAGAATTGGGGATGAGGTTTCCAGAAACCGCCGGCGTGTGGTACGAGCGGGTTAGAGGATATTGTGGAGGAGATGATAATGACGAGGTACTAGTGATTCCCGCATCAACTTCTGCGGCGAGGAAGAATGTTAAAGAAAGGATTGAGTATGTGAAGGAAGAAAAGGAGGGGCATGGAGAGGGTCACAGCAGAGGCCAAGTCGGACGAGGTGGTGGCTGTGGTCCCAGGAAAATTGTAAAATTTTCTAACTTGAACACCAGGCCTAGCGAGATTCTGAAGATGGTACATTTACCAATGGCTTTCCCCATGCCATAGTCAGGAGCGGCACTCAGAGATCACAACAGTTTTTATGATTATCATCAAGCGAAGGGGCATGCTACGGATGATTTTTATAATTTAAGAGAGTAATTCAGATTAAAATTGATGGTGGCGAGTTGACAGAATACCTGGAAAAGGATGGAGGGCAAGTAGCGCGAGAAGAGAGAAACTTGATTGACATTATTCAAGATCCAATCCCAAGCATCTCTCAGCTTGACAACTAAATCATGACCTTGTCGCACAGCTTTAATGTTTCGGAATACCAGCTAAATGAAGATAGAGTGATAAGTTTTTCAAGGCGAGAATTGGCAGTAAGAGCAAGTCATGGAAGCCAGCCTATTGTGATAACTATTTATCCGAGAAACAACATTGTCCAGCGGGTGCTAGTGGACTCTGGAGCAAGTCGCAACATTCTGTATTATGAGGCCTTCAAGAGAATGAATTACACTGAGGCAAACTTGATCCCCCACAACGGTTTTACTAGAAGGATTTACAAACCATACGGTGAGAGTTAAGGGGACAATTGCATTGGCTGTTGAGATTGGGGAAGGAAGATTGGCGAGAACTCGAACTGTGGAATTTAAGGTAATTGACTTGGTTTTTCCCTACAATGCTATTGTTGGAATCCCGTTTATGCAATGTTTTGAGATGGTGGTATCTATTCCCCATCAAAGAGTGAAGTACCCCACCCCAACGGCATTGGGTGTTTGAAAAGTGAAGCTATCACGGTCATTAGAAAGAAGAGAGAAATGCAGAAGGGAAAGACGGCAAGCACCAGCTCATTAACAACCAAGTCCACAGCTCGTCTGTTGCGCATTAATGTGATTGCCGCAAATGATGAGGAGATGGAATGGGAGGTAACGGAAAGTATGATACATAACACAGCAATCATAACAGTGGCGACAACTGTGTTTTCAGAAAATGGAGAGATGGAGAATAATGAGGTGTGAGAAATTGAGGAAGAGATGAGGGAACAAGAAGCCACCGATGAGATTAATCTTTCAATGGAGATAGTCGGCGTGAATTCAACCTTGAGTTGTGTGAGGGCTGTTAAACTTGTACAGATGAAGGAGCCTGTAATAGAGGAAGTTGAGGAAGATGAGGAATGTGAAGAGATTGAGGTTGAAACTGTGGATGGCCGGCCAACGGGAAATATCTTTTCATTAAATAGTGAGATGATTCCCGCCAAGGATAAGAAAAGAAAGATAATTGAAGTTGATATGTTGCAAGTGTGAGATGAGCCTGATATCCAAGCCTTAGAAGAGCTGGAGGAAGTAGAAATTAATAGCAGTTTCCCTGAGCAGAAAATTAAAATCGGGAAACAGCTAGCAGAGGATGAGCGAGAACGGTTGGTTGCATTTCTGAAGGAAAGTTTGGATGTGTTTGCTTGGCAGCCTGAAGACATGAGGGGAATAGATGAGAATGTCGCCATTCACTGTCTCAACGTGGACCCGAATATAGAACCATTCAAACAGAAAGTTAGGTATTTGTCGGTGGAAAAGGAGAAGGCAGTTTTGGAGGAGGTCGAAAAGTTGTTAAAGGCGGGAATCGTTGAGAAAATTCAATACCCCATTTGGTTGGCTTGTCCAGTTATGGTGCTGAAAGCAAATAAGAAATAGAGGATGTGCATAGATTTCACTGACCTGGATACGACATGCCCCAAGGATTGTTATCCTTTGCCAATGATCGACAAGTTGGTGGATTCCATTGCAGGGAACAAAGTATTTAGCTTCATTGATGCTTACTCAGGCTACCACCAGATTAAGATGGCGGAGGAGGATAAGGCGAAAATCGCGTTCAGAACACCTAAGGAAAATTTTTGCTATAAAATGATATCGTTTGGCTTGAAAAACGTTGGGGCAACATACCAGCGTATGGTGAACGAGGTGTTCAAGTCGCAGATTGGGAGGAATGTAGAAGCTTACATTGTCGACATGGTGATAAAAACCAAGGACGACGACCACATGGAGGATCTCGCTGAACCTTTTTGTAGTCTAAGAAAAAAATCGATGAAGCTGAATCCCAGTAAGTGCACTTTTAGAGTTACAGCGGGAAAGTTTTTGGGTTTTTTGGTGAACAGAAGGGGAATAGAGGCCAATCCCAAGAAGATACAGGCCTTACTTGATATGTCGCCACCAAAGACAATTCGAGAAATTCAACGTTTGAATGGAAGAATCATTGCCTTAGGACGCTTCATCTCTTGATCAGCTGAAAGGTACCTGCCATTTTTCAAAGTCTTGAAGGGCGGATAGAAGTTGCATGGAGTGAAGAGTGTAATGAAAGCCTTCGAGCAAATGAAGAGTTATTTGGGGAAACCGCCATTATTATGTAGCCCAGTTGAAGGCGATGAGTTGTTGGTGTATTTAGCAGCGTCTGATTATGGGGTTGCCACAATACTAGTGAAAGAGGAAGGGAATATTCAAAAGTCAGTGTACTATGTTTCCAAAGTGTTTAGTGAAGTGGAGGCGAGATATTTTAATGCAGAGAAGTTGGCGTATGCTTTGGTGATTACCGCCAGAAAGCTAAGGGCCTATTTCGCTTCACACACAATAACACTTTTTTCTGATGCCCCATTAAGGAAGATTCTACAGCAGCCAGATACGACGGGAAGGTTATTGAAGTGAATGAATTTGACATTAAATATGAATCTAGCAAGGCGATCAAGGCGCAGGCATTGGCAGATTTTATTGTTGAGACTTCTTTAACAAAATCGCAGGCAGAGTTGGCTGAAGTAGCAACCAAGGGTAGGGTTCACAAGAAAGTGACGCCCAGTTTGATTGAAGCAAAGGAGAAACCTCCAAATTGTTGGAGTCTACATGTGGATGGATCTTCAGCAAAGGATAAAGGAGGAGCGGGAATCATGCTAGTGTCACCGGGTGAGGATTACAAATATGAGAAAGGTTTGAGATTTAAATTTCCTGCTTCAAACAACCAAGCTGAATATGAAGCTTTGATAGTGGGAATTGAGTTGGCCAGAGATATAGGTTTGACGAAGATCGTGATCCGTTCAGACTCCCAGTTAATTGTGAATGAAGTGAAGGGAGAGTATGGAGTGCTGCATCCTGTTTTGGTGAAGTATTGCGACATGACCAGAAATATTTTGAAGAACTTCGAGTTTTGGGAGTTGGTACAAATTGAAAGATCTGAAAACACAAGAGCTGATATACTAAGTAAATCTGCGGGAAACAATGTGCAAAACTCATCAGATGAAGTCATGATAGAGTATGTGGAAATGATGGCAATCAATAGGTCGGTTATCATGGAGATAGAAGAAGCTGAGAAGAGTTGGGTAAGTGAAATGAAGGAATTCCTAGAAAAGGAAGAATTGTCGCTGGATGAAGACAAAGCCAAGCTGATCAAGAAAACCTCAGCGAGATTCACTATTCAAGATGGAATTCTTTACAGGAGGTCATTTTCAAAGCCGTTGATGAGATGTGTCGAGCCCAGTTTGGTGGAGAAAGTTTTATATGAAATCCATGAAGGGGTATGTGGAGGTCATCCTGGGGCAAAAACTTTGGCTGATAAAATTTTGTTTCATGGGCATTTTTGGCCGACATTGAGGTGGGATGCTGAAGATTATGTGAATAAATTCAACAAGTGTCAAAGGCATGGAAATATCCCCAGGCTGCCGACGACAGATCAGGCCCCAATAGTGACGACATGACCCTTCAACATGTGGGGAATTGACTTGATTAGGTCCCTTCCTAAAGCCAAGTGTGGATGTCAGTATGTAGTGGTTGTCATAGATTATTTTACAAAGTGGACAGAAGCTAAGGCATTAGCGACAATCACTGAAGATACATGATCAAGTTTGTGCAAGAAAATATATGGTGCAGATATGGACTCCCAAGGGCAATCATCTCAGATCATGGGACTCAGTTTGGAAAGAAATTTTCATCGGAATGTGCGAGATTGAGTGTCAAGCATTGGAAGTCAGCGGTTTACAGGCCTCAATGTAATGGGCAGGCAGAGGCGGTAAACAAGCAAATAATTGTCGCATTATGCAAGAATTTGGATGGAAGGGGTGGCGCATAGTTAGAAGAGTTATCAACTGCTCTGTGGTATATGAGAACAACCGTGGAAGGTTCAACAGGAGAGACCGCTTTTGCGCTTACCTATGGCTCAAAAGCAATGGAGCCGTCGAAAATGGCTCTACCAACTTATAGATTCACGTATTATGACGAAGTCATGAATGAGCAAAGGCGCAACAATGATCTTGATTTGTGCGACGGAAAGAGAATGAAGGCGAGAATGAGAATGATTAATTACAAGCAAAAGATGAAGTCGCAGCATGATAAGAGGGTTAACAAGAGATCATTCAACGTGGGAGATTGGGTTCTTAGGAGCATGGAAGCAACCGTACCAAAACCTGGATTCTCAAAGCTTGATGAAAAATGGGAGGGTCCTTTCCAAGTCGCCAAAGTCATTAGAGAAGGAACTTATCAGCTAAGGAAGAAAGATGGAGAAGAGGTAAAAAAATGCATGGAGCGTGGATCATTTAAAGCGATATTATCAATAGATCGTCGCTCATTTTATATGTTTCAAATATTTTGTTTTTCACTTATTCTAGAATGATGAAAGTTATATGAGATTTGGTATTCTAGAATAGTATATTTTGTCATGATGCAGACGCAAAGATTAATGAAATTTCTTGAGGTGATGTCATCACAAGGCTTGTCAAATTTTTATTTTAATTAAATTTTTGTTATACGGAATGACGAATGTACGATTGGCGCAAACAAAGCATGGATATTGTGCATAAATGGAAGGATCCAAAGATGAAAATGGCCAAGGGAGGTTGTCGCCCTAGTAGGCACCCCAAAAGATGAAAATGGCCAAGGGAGGTTGCCGCCCTAGTAGGCACCCCCAAAGATGAAAAAGGCTAAGGGAGGTTGCCGCCCTAGTAGGCACCCCCATAGCAAGAAAGAAAGTCAAGAATGTATCCAAGGAAAAGAGGTCGCTGCAAAAACAGAAAAGGCAAAGATGCGAGAAATGTCACTGAGGAGTAAGGCTGCCTAAAGACAAGCCTCACTCTTTTGGAGGGAGTAGTATGAATATGGAAATAAAGGTTGTAAAGAGGATCTTTGATAAACTATCAAGGCAAAATAAGCATGCGACATACAAGATAGACATTCAGAGCAGATCAAAGAAAGCCAAAGAACAACATTGAAGAAAGAAAGCATTCATGAAATTGAAATCATAGTTAGGTCGCAAACAGTAACAACCACAACAACAACAACAACAAAGCCTTAGTCCCAAAATAATTTGGGGTCGGCTAACATGAATCCTCATATGTCATCGTGAAAAAAAAAAATAATAATAAATAAATAAATAAATAAATAAATAAATAAATAATAATAAAAAAAATAAAAAAACATAAAAAAACATACAAATTAAAATAAAAAAAATCAAAAAATCAAAAAAAAATTAATAATAAATAAAAAATAAAAATAAAAATAAAATAAAAATAAAAATAAAAATAAAATAAAAATAAAAATAAAAATCAAGAAAAAATCAACCCCCCACATGGATTTTTGCCCTCCACTCCGGCCTCTTCAACACCATACTTTCATCCACTCCAAGTAAACTCATATCCTTTTCAATTACTCTAATCCAAGTTTGTTTGGGTCTTCCCCTACCCCTCGCCATTTTATCATTTCTCCACTATTCCGGCCTCCTAACCGGTGCATCACTCGTTAAGACAAAAAGTAAATTGTTTAGTACAAACCCAAATCAAACGTTAAAATTGTTCAAGATATCAAGTTCCTAAGGGAGAGTGAGTTGGTTCTCGCGCAAAGCAAATCAAGCAGTTTTCTTCGCATTGGCAAGTACTGTATTCTTCTCCTCTATAAATCAACCCACATAGTCAAAGCGTCATTGTCAACGACAGGAAGAGCCTCCCAAACTGGTTTACCCAAGATTTTGTCTTCTGCGGCCAAGGCGCTCAGTTCATTTTCCTCGTATGGAACCAAATTGTGACCCAGACGACAGAAGTCGCTATAGATGGGTTCGTAGCCCCACTTGGCAATTAACTCAGGAGTTATGGTTGGAATCTCGCTGGAACTTGCCGCCTCTGCGCGTATTGTATGGATGAGAGCTTTGTCGTACAATTCCATGGATTCTTGTTCAGCCTTGGCATGTGCATCAACAACATCTTGTTTAAGCTGAGCGATCAAAGTCGCGTTCTGAGCGTTTTCAGCTTCCAGCCTTTTGTTCTTTTCCACCAGTCCTAACTTCAAGGCATCCATCTGGCCACGAAGTTCTTGTTCGGTTTGCTCAAAGGCTTTGACCGCTTCTTCAACTTTCTGCTTGTCCACATTGAGGGCTGTAAGCTCGTGTTCCCACTAGAGGCACTTCTATTTCTCAGCAAGAGCTCGCTTGCAAGATTTTTCACTTGATTCCAGATCGGAAGTCAACATTTGACATTTGTTTCTCAGGCCAAAGAAAGTACTTGAAATTTCTTAGAAATAAATAAAGTTAGAAAAGGAAATGAATCAATCAAGTTAGAAACTTAGCGAGAAACAATGAACTTACTCCACAAAGCTGCAGGCCAGTGTAGTTGAGAGAGAGATCTACATCTTGATCTTCGATCTCGGCGACTTGTTGTTTGTCGCTAGAGCGCTGGATGATCCCGCCCCCAATCAGGCTATAGTTTGGATCGTGGGAATGGATATCAAAGCTTGCTAAGGCGGGAGTGCTAGCAATTTCCTTACTTAGCTCAAAAATGCCATCTTCATCAGAAGGCATTTGGAAGCCCTCTTGAAGCTAGCTAGCTACATGGCTACTTGTCTCCTTGGCTCCAGAATTTCTTCATCAGCAGACAGACTGGGTGGATTTTCAGAAAGGCGAGATCGTTTGAGGGGGCGAGAATCAGCTTCCTTAATCAAACTTGGATCAATGGGATTAGTTGTCTTGGTGGTTCGATCTCTTCTAAGGCGGCATCTGGCCCTTGTTCTTGGTGTACTTATTCTTCAGTTTCTTCTTCTTCATCCCTGAGTCTAAGTGATGAAGGCCGTGTGGGAGTCTTGGATTTTCTTTTCTTCTTGGAAGGATTTGCGGCCTTCTCAGCAACGACATTGGCTTTTTCAAGTGCAATGGCTTCTGCGTCATCTCCGTGGAGGGAAATGGGAATGTCAAGTTCAGGATGTTTAAGTAGACTAGCCTACCTGGCCTCAGCTAGCCTCTTACGGCAGCCATCAGTACCAAAAAATGCTTCTCACCTTTCGAAAAGGTCCATGGATCTGAATTCTGCAAGCAAAGTGTTAGAACAGTTAAGGAAGGAAAAAGGGGGAAAAAAGTCAAAAATAAGTTTAAAGGCGAGAAACATACTATAGACACCAAACATGGCGTTGCAACATCTACCTTCTTGTTTGCAAGGCTCACAATCTGAGGAAAAGTAATTTCTCGAATGGTTTCCTAACCGGGATAAGAGATAGTAGGGATGATAGTGGCGCGAGATTCATCCCTTGGGAATGTGAAATCTGGAAGTCCAACTTTTTGCAGTAAAAAGGGGCGGGAAAGGATTTCACTCCAAGAAAAAAAAGCCAGGCCGCCATCTTGGGCGTCAGCGAGAAGTTTTAAAATTCTATCCTTGAGATGGTTGTCGCCTGAAACTAAGGCTTTCCTAGTTTCAATTTTGGGAATAATCTCTCTAAGGTCGCCAGAGTGGTTCCAACCCACGCGAGAAGTAATGAAAATTGGTTTGGACTGCCAATTGTGGATTTTTCTGGGAAGAGGAGTAAGGATTTTCGGTTTCCTATATTTGATAGATAGACGATTCTCAATAGTTTCGTCCCGCTTGGAGATAGCTGTGTAACCTTCAAATAGATGAACTAACAAAGGAACTGTAGGTTCCTGCCTATGGGCTCTATAGATGACTAGGTAACTAGTGAGGATGCGGATAGCGTTGGGATGAAGGTCAACAACGGTGGCTTAAGCTTTGTGCATGACTGCACATATGAAAGGGTCAATGGGAAATCTAAGTCCAGTTTTTAGCTGGGAAGGATAGGTGACAACCCCATCCATTCTTTGTCGCATAGTGGCAAACGACAAGTTGCCCGTGTAAGGCTCGATATGGTAAAAATTGTGGTTTATCCCATACTTAACATGTAAGGGAGTTTGAAATTCTAAGGAGGAAGAAGTACTTGTTTCCACGACAATAGAGGGTGGAATTTCATTTGAGGCTTGATGTATGGATGAAGTCTCAGCGGCCAACGTATCATTGACATCATGGCTTGATGAGGATCTTGAGGAAGACATGTCGCCAAGTTCGCTGGAAGAAGAGAGAACCTGTTTATAGAAGCGACGACTACGTAAATCAAGGGCAGCGGGAAAGTCAGTATCTTAGAAATCAGAGTCAAAAAGAGGACGATAGAACTTGCAAATGTGTGAACAAAGTTCCCAAGTAGTGAAGGTTTTCATGGGAATTGACTTGTGCAAAAAATGGAGGACCCCTAATTTCTAAGGCGTCCAAAACGGTGACATCAGCACCATGCCGGATAAGCATAGTGTTGAGATCCTCGCGAGGAATTCTGGCCCAAACCCCTCTATCAACCCTATAAAACCCACTACTTTTCTTATTTTGGCCAAACCTAATGATTCTAGCACAAGACTTGGTTCTCGCCATCAAGTCATAAATCGAATTGAAATGAAACTGAAAAACTTGAAGGATTGGGAGAGCTCTACCTGAGAAATTGCATAAAATGATGAAGACTTGAAGATTTATCCAGATTTTGGCCGAAAACATCAAAGATTTGGGAAACATTCAGTAACGTACCAAATATGCCTGAAAAGGGCAATCTGACGGGACGAAAACGATGGGTTCTTGAAAACAATGAAAATCTATCGGAAAAGGGACGGGCGACGAGAGTATACACCTGGGAAGGAGCTGGTTCGCCGGAGAAGGGAAAAGACAGTTTGAGTTTTGTCTGGAAGTGAAAACGGAAGGAATGGCTTCGAGCTTAACCAAAGTAGACGAAAAGTTTTTGGGGAGTTTTCAAAATGTATTAAATGATGTTCAAATTTTGAAATCCCCCCCCATTATTGAAGGAAAATCATTATGGCACAAATTTTGAAATGACAGTACGGCTCTGACGAACCGCCCCTATCCATCAACCGTGAGGTGACACGTGGCCGAAAGTAAGCTAACTGAAATCGTCTTTCATCAAGAAACAATCAAGAGGTGGGAATCTAAAGCGACAATTGAAGTTTCTCGACTGGATCATGAATAATCCAGATCTCGAACTTGGGGGCTACTGATATGATCGTAGAAAAGTGGTTTGGGTCCAAAAAAATATATAAGGCCCAATATGATAAATACTGGCTCAAAGGTCATGATAATGGGCCCAAGATAAGATAAGGCCAGTTGGCGACTTCTTTAAGCGTATTGGCGGGAAACAAGGCATGGCAAGAAACCCTTTAGAACCCTCACTGAACGAAAATGGTATAATCTCAAGGCAGGCATCCTGCATCAATATGTTCATACCAGCGACAACCAAGGGTTGTCGCCTTCTCGTGGTTGCCGCCTATAGGCGACATATGAATTAGATGCTACAGTCCAGAAGCTGTTAAAGATGTTATGTTTGGGGCCCACGGAATCTATTGTGATGATGAGTTATATGTTAGGTAAAAAGTTGGCATCTCCACTTGTTGTTAGGTGCCCATTCATACCTAATGGATGATCGACACGTGTCCAAGAGCATGTGACTTGCACATGACCTAAAGGAGTATATAAACAACATGAAAAATGGGATTTGGTGAGTTCTAAGTACATTTCTGCAGATTTCTGTTAAAGTTTCTTTGGTACTTTCTTGTTATCTAGACCTTTTACTTATCCTCACATCGTAGGGGCAACGCCGGAGATACCCCCGGCCTAGTTACGTGTTGTGCATGTGCAGGAGACAAACGGAGAAGACGCCATAGTATCCACAGTTCAGCTACTCATTCAGTCCTGTACAACCCATTTTCTGTGGCAGCATCATGACAACTACATGATCTGGCGTTCACTTTTTCTCTCGGTTCTCACCACCTACGGTCTCACAAACACCACTCCACATTCGGAAAAATTATCAAATGGCTCCACAAATCCATGGTTCACCTACTATATTCAATCGTCGAGTCTAGTTCACGGCTGGATTAAGGCTACTATTTCAGCCAAAATCCAAGCTTGAAAAAACCCTTGTGAGACAGCCCTTGCAGCATGGAATCTCCTTGAGAAACAGTTTGGAGGAAAATCCCGTGTCCATGTCCAAAAATTAAAAACTGAACTCAATTCCCTAGCCAAGAAACCAGACACATCTATCGATGATTACTTCCAGCATGCAATCACCTTCTCTTATTCGTTGCTAAGGCAGGAGAGATTGTCTTCGATGGTGACCTTCAACAATGGATCATCTCCGGACTCTGTCCTACCTTTAAGGAATTCATAACCTTACTAAATAATCGCCCTGCAGATTCCCTTGATGATCTCCAGGATCTCTTAGTCCATGAAGAGGAGTTACTGCAAAAGTTCAGTTCAGTTACTCTTAATCCCACTAGTTCTCTAGTTGTTGCTTCTTGGGGACACCAGCTATCCTATAATCGCACGGGCAATGGTTATTCTCCTAATCATCATAGTCGCGGTTGAGGTTCTTCAAAGGGAAAAGGGACCAAAGGTAACAAGAATAACTGAGGAGGCCACGGTGGCCGTGGTATTTTACCGATGCCAACTCATGCTCTGCGTCCTTTTACTCCACAGCCTCACCACCACATTATGATAATCCCCGCCCATTCAGCCCCTACAGACCACCTAATCCATTTACCCATGTTGAACAAACCGCCTGCCAGTTTTGTTTTAAACATGGTCATATAGCTCCCTTATATCTTGGTCATGGAAATTATGCCCTTCTCAGTCATCATAATCAGTCTGAAGCTGCATTTGGTACTGACTCTTCATCCTTGGTTCCGCCCTAAGTGCTCAATTCAGGCGCAACTAACCACATGACATCCTCCGTTGATGGGTTCTCCGCCTTTTTTCCATACACAGGTACCGATTCGGTTACCATAGCCAATAGTACGCGCATTCCCATTACTTCTATTCGTCATTCATCTTTTTCTTCTTGCAATCATAATTTTGTTCTTAGTAGCATTCTTCATGTTCCTACATTACTGTAAGTACCTAAATCCGGATCGTTACAATCCGTTGTTAACCGAAATCCGTTAAATGGCCCTTTCGAAGTTAATCGGAATCCGTTAACTCCCCCTTTCCGAGTCAACGAGACTTCCAGGACTGCCCAGTGCATCCAAATTCCAAAGTGTACTCAACACACGTTATCACACGTAAAAGTACCACTTTCCTCGAAATACACAATTTTCGGGACTTTTTGAGACTGTTCCAGACATTTTCTCGGACAGTTATTTAGAAAACAGTCAAAATCGGGATTAACGGAGCAAAAACCCAATCTTAGCGACTAAGCTAGACACGTGGCACACATGCATAGCCTCCTACATCTCCATCAATTAAATTCAAGGGTGAAAATTACAAAATACCCCTGAAATTGAGTGACTGGCCGTCCGGCCTGTTCTTCCGGATAAATTGCCAGTCTCAGCAATCCTCAACCAGTCCCAGCAATTTCCAAAATACCTCAAAAGTCCCTCAAAATGTGGAAAGGTCCGGCCAGCCTGTTCATCAAATTCACCCCCTATAAATATAGCCCCTCCCCTTCAGTACATAAGGCCAAGAAATTTACTCCCTCAGCCAATCCTCACGTTTCCAGCAGCCTAAATCCCCTCCCGAGCCCCGGAAATACCTCGATTTGCAAGAAAACCACATTTTCCAAGCCAAACACCTCTGAAACATCTTTTAAACACTAAATCGTATCCCGTATACGTCCTCTCGATCCAAAGAGTCAACACCTAGCCATTGGTAACACTCTCACTCTCTAAACTCCCCTTTGTCTCGTTTTACGCGTCATACACTACTTTTTATCCGATCAAAGTTTCCAAAATGTAGACGAAACGCCGTCTACGGGTCTCGAGATGATCCTCCCTCTATCATCTCTTCTCCCTCGAGAGAAGTGATTTTGGGTTAAAACGGAGATCGAGTCCCGTTTTACTTTTTATGTCATTTACCGTCTGGATCGTTCGATCTGTCGATTGTCATTTCTACGATCCGAACCGTTTGGTTCGTCGATCGTTATTTACCGTCCGGATCGTTTGATCCGTTGATATCGCACTTACTTTACGCTCTTTACAAATCTGAGTCGTTTGGCTCGTCGATCGCACTTTTACAGTCCGAACCGTTAGGTTCGTTGATTCGCACTTTTACCGTCCGGATCGCTCGATCCGTTGATATCGCAATTTCAATATTGTCATTTACAAGTCCAATCCGTTTGGTTTGTTGATAGTATTTACTTTCAAACGTCCGAGTCACAAAATGACTCGTTGATCGCATCTTACTTGCCATCATTTTCATCAAAATGGGTAACATCGTAATGCCCGATTCAAAACCGAAGTTCGTCATTCGAACTCCTTTTCAAACTCCCTCAAAATCGACGTTTGTCATTCAAACGCTCATTTCAAACTCAAAATCAACGTTTGTCATTCAAACCAAGATTAAAGTCTGTCATTCAGACTCATTTTCAAAAGTAACACGAACACACACACACACACACTTTTCGAGAAAGGTAGAAAGACTCGTCATGCGAGGCATTTCGGGTGATCTCCATATACTCTTCCAGAAATGTAACCTGACCTCCGACCCTAACAATCTTTGTTCAAAAAAGCCTTTTCCTAAGTTTTGGCTACCAATTAAAACGACCTCCTTTTCAAAGCCTTTTCCTAAGTTTTGGCTACCAATCAAAAAGACCTCCTTTTTCAAACCAGCCTTTTTCAAAGTTTAGGCTCATAATACAAAACGGCGTGGCGACTCTCTCTTTCCCGAAGCAAGGCCTAAGTGCAAAAGCCGCTCGCCGCATTTCCGCGCGCGATCCGGGTAATTTCAGTTGGCGACTCTGCTGGGGATAAACATGTTTTTTCAAAACTCTTTCGTTTTAAAAACATTCTGTGGGTCAAACTTTCGTTTACCATTTCTCATTTTTGGGTGCGTGTGTGTTTTTTCCCGTACTTCGTACTGCTACCTTTTCTTTTCGAAAAAAAAAAGAAGAAGAAAAAGATGTCACATTTTCATCTCTTTGAAAATCATAACATGTTCGTGCATATTCTGTTCATAATTGATTTTCTTGCAATATTCTGAACTGCGCATAAATTCTTTAAGACTCATTCTGAAAATTTCTATTTTACTCAGAAAAAAAGAATTTAGTGACCGCACACTACTCGCACTACTGTCTCGGTACACCGCACGCTACGCGCACTTAATGCCTCGGTACACTGCACACTATAACCCTCAACCCGGGGTGACCATTCAGTTGCAGCTTGATTGGCCTTCCTACGCCCTTCGAGCGCGCACGGGGTCATCCCAAACAGCCCATCCTAGCCCGTGTTAACCATGCACCCTTTGTGTCACACTTCGTCCTAGACCTTGGTTGGTTTTTGGCTTAGTTCGTGTCATAAAGCCGGAGTTTATGCTTTTACACCGATCTCCCTCACAAGTCAAATTTAAAAGTTGAGATCGAAGGTCGTTCTCGACCCGAAGTCCTAATTTTTTTAGCTTTGACTTTGACGCAGAACCGTGTTAAAAACATACCTGAAGGTTCAATATGACGCAGTGTCATCAAACCCTCAACGTATGAACCATACCAGCCATGACTTGGCCAACGCCAAAAGCTAAGGCCCCTCGCGAAAACGAGTCAAGAGAAGTCATGCCAATATTTCGGCACAATTTATGCCTTAACTTAAGGATGTTGACTTCGACCGTGACCCGTATGTCATATGCGTTGAAAGTTTACATGACCGGCTAGCCTTAAGTTCACTTTTCCCTTTGTTGGTGGAATATGCTTGCCCTATAGGACCCTCGCTCGATATTGTCCGTCCCGGGAAGACGATTTACAGGTGAAAATGATGGGCTTATTGACGTAGTGCCGGGATCCACTGATTCAAGCCCTAGGTTAGTTGCGAAAAAGAAGAGCAATCTTTTCCAAACTTTTAGGACTCTGAGAAAGACATGTTTTCAGTAAACTTAAGCATTAAATAGAATAGCAATTGTATGATCCCATTTCGAGAATCTTTCAAATCTCGACCTTCGCGGTTCAATCCTCAATCGCGACCTTTCTCGGTCTGATCTCCAATCGTGACCTTCGCGGTCCAATCCTCAATCGCGACCTTTCTCGATCTGATCCCCAATCGTGACCTTCGTGGTCCGATCCTCAATCGTGACCTTCGCGGTCCAATCCAGTCAGACCCTCACGGTCCGATCTCAAGTAGTCAATCGAGACCTCTCACGGTCCGATCTCAAATATCCAATCGAGACCCTTACGGTCCGATCTCAAGTAGTCAATCGAGACCCCTCACAGTCCGATCTCAAATATCCAATCGAGACCCTCACGGTCTGATCTCAAGTAGTCAATCGAGACCTCTCACGGTCCGATCTCAAATATCCAATCGAGACCCTCATGGTCCGATCTCATGTAGTCAATCGAGACCCCTCACGATCAGATCTCAAATATCCAATCGAGATCCTCATGGTCCGATCTCAAGTAGTCAATCGAGACCCCTCACGGTCCGATCTCAAATATCCAATCGAGACCCTCATGGTCCGATCTCAAGTAGTCAATTGAGACCTCTCACGGGTTGATCTCAAATATCCAATCGAGACCCTCACGGTCCGATCTCAAGTAGTCAATCGAGACCCCTCACGGTCCGATCTCAAATATCCAATCGAGACTCTCATGGTCCGATCTCAAGTAGTCAATCGTGACCTCTCACGGTCCGATCTCAAATATCCAATCGAGACCCTCATGGTCCGATCTCAAGTAGTCAATCTAGACCCCTCATGGTCCGATCTCAAATATCCAATCGAGACCCTCACGATCCGATCTCAAATATCCAATCGAGACCCTCACGATCCGATCTCAAATATCCAATCGAGACCCTCACGGTCCGATCTCAAGTAATCAATCGAGACCTCTCACGGTCCGATCTTCACTCTCCAATCGAGACTCTCACGGTCCGATCTCAAGTAGTCAATCGAGACCTCTCATGGTCCGATCTCAAAACTCCTATCGAGACCCTCACGGTCCGATCTCAAGTAGTAAATCAAGACCTTTCACGGTCCGATCTCCACTCTCCAAACGAGACCCTCACAGTCCGATTTTAAGTATCCAATCGAGACCCTCACGGTCCGATCTTTGCTCTCCAATCAAGATATTTCACGGTCTAATCTCAAATGTCCAATCGAGACCCTCACAGTCCAATCTCCAATTTCTGATACCGACCTTTCATGGTCAAATAGTCAATCTCAACCTTTCATGGTCAAACCTCCAATCGAGACCTTTCACGGTCCAATTTCAAATCTCCTATCGATACCTTTCACGGTCTGATCTCAAATCTCCAATTGAGACCCTCACGGTCTGATCCCCAATTTTTAATACCGACCTAGCATGGTCAAATATTTAATCCCGACCTGGCATGGTCAAATCTTTATTCCCGACCTGGCATGGTCAAATCTTTATTCTCGACCTTTCACGGTCCAATTTGTGATCTCGACCTCTCAAGGTTTAATCTTTTCCAATCAGATAGGATTATGAGAAAACATGTTTTAAAGTAGACTTAAGTAGTAAATGCACGTTGCACAAACCCAAAGGCTTGAGCCAAATACTCCTTCCGAAACCTAAGCCCTACCTTTCGTTCCCTGCAGAGAACAGAGAGTGGTTCAGAATTCCGGGTCAGCGCCTTGCCAGAATTACAGTTACGGCAACATCAGACAGTTCATCTGTTCCCTCAGTTCCTACAGCCAGACTCTCCGATATATCAGACTCACCGAGAAATCGTGACGGGAACGGAACCCCGCCACCGGTAAACGACATGACACTGGAAGAAGCCATCCGGGCCTGTGAGGTTCACAAGAAACAGAAAGAAGATCAACAGAATTTTGTGGTAAAACTTCTGAATGAGTGAGGTATAGCCGCTATCCCCCCAGCTAGATGGTACTTTCGTTCTAACCGAGGATGACGATCCTTCACGATCAGCTCCCCAAACCTTCAACCAGGTCCCTCTGCCTTCGAACTCAGAAAATCCTTCAAACCAAGGAAACAGCCAACCAAGGCTTCATATTGCCACTTCTCAAAGCACCCCCATCATACACGGTCAAGCCAGTACTACCCCTTTCACTCAATACAACCAGCGCAGCGCTGGACCATCTCAAACAGATCCAAATCTCTCTCAAAATCCTCCTAGGTTCACTTCCTTCTCTCAATATGCCCAGAATTCACCAGGTTTCCCCCACATAACTTTTCCGACCCATTACTTCGGACAGCCTGCATTCGTTCCAGCTGCTTCATGGCCTCAAATCCCTCAATTTCCACAATATCCACTAAATTATACTCCATTCCCTCAAAGCCTATTTGTCCAACCCCCTATCATGGTTCCCTCCATCAGTGGACCTCTGTTTACAGGTTCCAGCAGTCCAGAGGCTTCTATCAATCCGCATATGGTCATGCCTGCAGAACAGAGGGCAGACGAAACTATGGGAGAATTCTACATGGAACAGAGCAGGAAGCTTTCCGAAATCATGTAGTCATTTCCTGAGGATGAGCAAATAAGAATCTTCAAGTCATGTTTGAAGCCATCAGTCAGCCAGCACTTCTATCCCGACCCCCATGCCATGGTCAATATAGGTTCCCAGTTTGAGAAGGACTTGAAAGAAAAGCTGACCCTGAGTCCAGCCTCTTCTCATCATTACGGGGCAGCCCCGTCCAATCCAATATCTACCCCAAGCGAAGGGGTGGAGGTTGCCGAAGCGGTCCATCATACCCATAATGGAGCACTACAAAGATGCGGTGGTCCCCCGAGACAACGACAGCACTATGATAATTTTGGAATGCCCCTGAGCGAGGTATTCGATCATGCAGTAAAGCAAGGTCTCCTCGCACCTATGGAAAATTACCAGCCCAAATTCCTCAATGCCAACTGGGATGTAACCAAGCAGTGTGCTTTTCACAAATACCACGGTCATGCAACCGACAACTGCACAGTTTTGAGGAAAGTGATTCAAGGATTGATTTAAGAAGGAAAGTTGGAGCGCCCTCTGAAATTACCCGGGATCCGGCTCGCGCGCGGATGGTGCCCCCGTGCATCTCGCGTTCGTTCGCTGTTCGGGAATGTTCGCCCGGATCCGAGAGCGGCACAATCGCCCCGGCATCTGGCTTATTCCGTCTTAGCGTTTTGCGAGGTTGGAGGTGTCTCGCTGTGTTTTGCTTTGTAGAGTCGCCACGCCGTTTTTATTAAGCCCAAAACATTGAAAAAAGGCATCAGTTTAAAGATAAATTTTAGACTGTTTTTGTGTGATGAGATTTTGAGTTCGGAGGTCAGATGACTCCTCGGGAAGAGAATATTAGAATATTAGAGCTCACCCGAGTAGCCTCGTAAAACGAGTCTTTCGGATACCCCTAATATCCTTTAAAATGTTGTGTGTGTGTGTGTGTGCTTTTAAAAATGCATCTTTGTATCGGATGTCTACATTGGATGCTATGTATGGAAATGTATTGAAATAGTATAGGAAGGAAGCCTTACCAATGTTGGTTCGTGTCTGTCTTCCGCTGGGGAATAGTGTTTGAGGTCGGAGTAGCGTTCCGGTATGGATCGGGATTGCTTTGGGAGGGACCGGTCGTCTGCGGACGAGTTTCGGCGTGAGTTGAGGTTGTAGGCTGCGTTCGGGCGAGAGGTTCGGCGTGCGTGGGGATCGTCGGGATCACTCGGGCGAGAGGTTCGGCGTGCGTTGTGGTGGCGGGAGTCACTCGGGCGGAGTTTCGGCGTGGTTTGGGATCGTCGGTTTGACTCGGAAAGAGCGGGACAGGGAAAGACCGAGCGAGGCCTCGGAGTACCACGAGGGGCCTCGGAAGTACCTCGAGAGTGCCTCGGGGCAGCGCGGGAGCGTCTCGGGAGCGCTCGGAGAGGCTTCGGAGCACCTCGAGGGGCTCGGAAGGCCTCGGAAGGATCCAGAAGGGGCGGGAATGCCTCGAAAGGTCTTAGAAGGGAGCCCAGGAAGGCTTAGGGAGGAAGAGAGAAGTGGGAGGTGTGAAAAAATGAGGAGGGGGAGCCCTCTATTTATAGTCTCGAGATTTGGTGCAAAGAGGTCCGTACGGACCTCCTTGGTTATCCGAGGATTTTGGTTTTCCTCGATTTGAGGGAATATGCAATGATGGTGAATATTACTGGAAATGATGATGTCCCCTTGCAGAGGTCCGTACGGACCATCTTGACATGCAAAGAGGTCCGTACGGACCAAGTCTACGCATGTAATCATTTCTCCGGGATTTGAGGAATATTGTGGACTTTAAGGGGATTTCGGTAATTATGGAAACAAAGAGGTCCGTACGGACCTATATTGCTTTCCGGTTTCACGAAAATTCCCGAAAGGTCCTTTTGTCCCTTTTATCCCGGAGGGCTCCTCCCTTGGTTTGGTTGGGGGTTTGAGAGGGTTTTGAGAGGGTTTTGAGTGAGAGAGGTCTACGAGGCTGCGTGGATGAGTCCGCGGTGTTTCCGGGTGTTTGAAAGGGAGTGATCCCAGTTGGGGTACTTACGAGGAAGCCCCTCGACGACGTCACTTATGAAAGAAGTGGGGTCGCCGATAAGATAAGGGTCCTAATGCGGATCGCGTCTTTGGGAGAGGAAGTGACCGTGAGGGTCAAAGTGAGGACGTGGTGGTGTCCTTTTGGGTGGCCGTTTAGGTCGATAAATTTGGACCATGTGATAGGATTCCCTACGTATCCCAGCGGGAATCAAGCACAGTCGTAGTTCGGGTGTGGGGTGAGTGTTTTGTGAATGCGGGCGTGGTGGTGCCACAGGTGTTGTGTGACCGCCGAGGTCGGTGGTGATAAGGACGTGGAGGCGTCTGGGTGGCCGTATAGGTCGGTGATAAGGACGTGGTGGCGTCTGGGTGGCCGTATAGGTCGGTGATAAGGACGTGGTGGCGTCTGGGTGGCCGTATAGGTCGGTGATAAGGACGTGGTGGCGTCGGGGTGGCCGTATAGGTCGGTGATAAGGACGTGGTGGCGTCGGGGGTGGCCACGTATAGGTCGGTGATAAGGGCGATGGTGGCGTCGGGGTGGCCGTATAGGTCGGTGATAAGGACGTGGTGGCGTCGGGGTGTGCCATGCATAGGTCGGTGATAGGGCGTGGTGGCGTCTGGGTGGCCGTATGGAGTCGGTGATAAGGACGTGGTGGCGTCAGGGGTGGCCGTATAGGTCGGTGATAAGGACGTGGTGGCGTCACGGGTGGCCCGTATAGGTCGGTGATAAGGACGTGGTGGCGTCGGGGTGGCCGTATAGGTCGGTGATAAGGGCGTGGTGGCGTCGGGGTGGCCGTATAGGTCGGTGATAAGGGCGTGGTGGCGTCTGGGTGGCCGTATAGGTCGGTGATAAGGACGTGGTGGCGTCTGGGTGGCCGTATAGGTCGGTGATAAGGACGTGGTGGCGTCTGGGTGGCCGTATAGGTCGGTGATAAGGACGTGGTGGCGTCACGGGTGGCCGTATAGGTCGGTGATAAGGGCGTGGTGGCGTCTGGGTGGCCGTATAGGTCGGTGATAAGGAGCGTGGTGGCGTCGGGGTGGCCGTATAGGTCGGTGATAAGGAGCGTGGTGGCGTCTGGGTGGCCGTATAGGTCGGTGATAAGGGCGTGGTGGCGTCGGGGTGACCGTATAGGTCGGTGATAAGGACGTGGTGGCGTCCGGGGTGACCGTATAGGTCGGTGATAAGGACGTGGTGGCGTCCTGGGTGACCGCATAGGTCGGTGTGAGGACGTGGTGGCGTCCTGGGATGGAAATTTTACGATTTTCCTAATCGGGTGGTTTAAGGCCTTAGGGCGGAGAGATGGTGTGAGGACTTGAATCGTCATCGGCGGCGGTTGGTGCCATTTGTGTTTTTGCATGTTGATGTAGAAGGTCGGACTTACGATGCTTGCCGGTGCTTGTGCTGCCGTTGAAGTGGGCAAGGATGATGGCCGATGATTGCTTCATCATTTGGCGTTTTGGGAGGCGCTTCGTGCCTTGGGACTTGTACTCGGAGGTGTTGGCTCCTTCGCGTGCTTGTTTTGCCGTTGAGTGGGCGAGAATGATGGTTGGTGCTGGGGATA
Organism: Adenophora triphylla var. japonica; assembly: GCA_022495995.1. Lineage (NCBI taxonomy): Eukaryota > Viridiplantae > Streptophyta > Magnoliopsida > Asterales > Campanulaceae > Adenophora > Adenophora triphylla. Next base: position 104,613 of record JAFEMH010006545.1, read on the forward strand.
TGCAGTCTTGCATGACTTTCCTTTGACTTGTTGGGGAGGAGCTCGGGCTTACTTTGATGGCCGGTGCTTGCGTTGCCGTTGAGGTGGGCGAAGTTCGGGCTTACATCATTGCCCGGTGCTTGAATTCTTTGAGGATGCATGACCACTGTAGGGGCCCTTTTACATTGGGAAGATGACTTCGGACCTTCGGTGGTTGAGTTGTCGTTGAGCGTTTGGAGCGTCTTGTGCCTTGATATTCGTCTTTGGGAGGTGTTGGCTCCTTCTTGAATTGTGCCGTTGAGCGGGCGGTGGTTGGAATTGCGTTGGAGTGGGCGAGTTCGGGCTTACATCGGCTGCAGTTGAGATGCTGAGGATGCATGACCACAGTATGGCCCTTACGTTGGGAAGATGACCGGACCTTCGGTGGTTGAGTTGTGTCGTTGAGCGTTTGGAGCGTCTTGTGCCTTGATATTAGTCTTTGGGAAGTGTTGGCTCAGCTTCTTAGTGCCGTTGACGGGCGGTGATGATAGTGCCGTTGGAGTGGCGAGTTCGGGCTTACGTTTGGCCGGCGGTGGTTGAATTGCCGTTGAAGTGGGCGAGGACGGTCTTACGTTTGACGGCCGGTGGTTGAATTGCCGTTGAAGTGGGCGAGGCCGGTCTTACGGCGGCGGCTGGTTGGGATTTGCCGTTAGTGGGCGAGGTGAACTTACGGCTGGCCGTGGTTGAATTTGCCGTTTGGCGAGATTCGTGGCTTACGTCGGCCCGGTGGTTACCGTTGAAGTGGGCGAGACCGGTCTTACGTGACGGCCGGTTGAATTGAAGGGTTAGGGACCATTACGCACTTGGATTTCTTGGAAAAGGCCTTAGGACGACGGGGGGCAAAGATTATAAGGGCGGGGAAAGTAATTTGGGCACCTTGCAAAGAGGTCCGTACGGACCAACTGGTTGCAAAGAGGTCCGTACGGACCAATGTTGACTTTACGGTTCCCAGTTTTGACCGGGCGTTAAAACCGAGGCTCCCCTTCACTTCTTCCTCATTCTTCGGTTCGTGAACCGGGCGAGAGAGAGAGAGAGAGAAAACCTCCATTGTTAACCAAAATCTTCCCATTTTTTCCTTGAATTTGCTTGCAATGGCGGAGGGATCTCGAAGGAGCCGTAGACAACGCATCGGGGAAGTGGTTGAGCGGCGAATGGAGCTTGAAGGAATTGGACCTCGTTCGTTCCATCTTCGAAGAACCGGATGTTTGTATCCGAATCCGGAGGTGCATAATCGTCGCTCCATGAGCGTTGGGGAGGTAAGAAATGCATTCCGTTTTGATTCCCTGCTCGAATTTTTGAATGCTAGAACTAGGTTTTAGTTTTTCGCATTTTTGAATTTTTTTTTTATTTTATGCCTTTTTGTGAAATTCTTGATGAATTGTTGAAAATGGACATGTAAAAATTGTGGGTATGTGTATTTTGTGCAGAAATGTGTAGATTAGCTCTTATTTGTGAAAATAAAGTGCCTATCTAGTGAATTTGCATGCTTTGGTGTTTTGTACCGTATGCTATTTATGTATGTACATTATGAGAAAAATTATCGTGTAGTGATAATTTTTGTGAAAAAATGTGACATGTGCCGTGTTTTGTGACGGGTTATATGTGAAAGTGTGTGCCGTGTTGGGACGGATTTTCTTTTGAGAATGTGCTATATAGTGTGTGCCGTGTTTTTGGGTGACGGACTTTGTGGGGAAAATATGTGCGATATGTGCCGTGTTGGGACGGATTTTCTTTTGAAAATGTGTCGTGTAGGGTTTAATCCCCCCCCCTTTTTTTTTTCTTTTGAGAAAATGTGTACAGTGTGTGCCGTGTTTTGTGACGGCCAATTTGCATGGGAGAAAATTATATGCATGATATATGTGAAAATTATGTGCATTGTGTGCCGTGTTTTGTGACGGGTTACATGGAAAAATTATATGTGCAATATGTGCCGTGTTTTGTGACGGGTTATATGTGCCTTTATATTAAGTAATCTTGTGATTGACGTACCTTTCTTTGTGTTTACTGCGGGATCTTTGGGCTTACGGCGGGAAGGCGAAGAGGGATGAAGACTCGGGGATCGCTCGAGAGCATTGTGGAGCTATGGCGGCGGATGCTGATATTTCCGTGGGCGGTAGGCCGAGTCCCCGGAGGTTGGTTTATGCTTGGCCTAGGTGTGTTCGTTGAGAACACATTTGGAGTGTCGACACGAGGAAGAACAAGAGTGTCTTCTGGGCCTTTACAGTATTGGTGGGATACCACCCACACCTTCCACAGAGTGGGGCGAGGTGACGGTGGCGCCAGCTGATTTCTTTGCTATTACAAGGCTCTCCTTGAGGAGCTGTGAGGTGGAGAGATATGATCTCGGATGATGTCTTGGCCGAGCTGCTTTGGGCTTTGAGCCTCGTCCTCGCGGGGGCACAGGGATCTTGTACGACGACGTAGAGATGAGGATCACGGCCGGTATTGGGGCCTACATCCGAGTACCGGCAGGTGGCGGAGCGTTGGCGCGCTCCTTCTTGTGGTATGCCTTTGTCCAGAGACTTTGTTCTCGAACCACGCGACCGCGGCTCCTTTGCTCTGTTGGAGAGCTTGAGCGATCTGGATAAGTGCAACGACATTGCTTGGGCGAGCGAGCTTGGCCGAGCTCTACTTTTCTACGGACCGGTTTAGCCAGGGGTGGCCATTCGTTGGCTTTGCTTTGATTTTGCTCTGGAGGTATGAGTTTATTCTTTGTTTTGATTTAGCAACTTGTCGTTTCTCCATTTTTTTTTTTTTTCTTGAGCTCTTCTCTGCTTTTGTCGCGAGTGTGGTTTTATGAGGTCTTTCGGTGCTTCCCGTGGGATAGAGATCACAGAGTACATTGCTTTGCGTATCTGCTATGCTCGGTGGGCTCGTACGGCCGGGAGGAGGGAGGACCGAGCGGGGGTAAGCTCACCATTGCCTACGGGGAGGTGCGGGGAGCGTTTGGAGCGAGATAGCCGTGAGGGTTTCGTCTTGTTCCCATGGGCTCGGTATGAGGGTGATGAGTTTGAGGAGCTCCCGAGGTGACGGCGCGACGGAAGATGCTTTGCGGGGCTTGACTTGCGACGCCATGTATGCGGGAGCGAGTCTTACGCGGCATGGCCGGGTGTGCTTCCCGTGGCTCAGAGGATCCTCCGTTTGGGATGTTTGACTCCGGGATATGGATGTGCTGGATTTTGAGAGGTACCTTGGCGGTGTGGGTGCCGAGGAGTTCATTTTGTTTGGTGAGGAGTACGAGACCTTCGTTAGGAGGAAGTTGAGGACGCCGCGAGGTGAGTGGCGAGGAGAGAGGGCTGGACGCGAGCTCCCGAGAGGTTCCGATGCGGGGCCGGATTTCACTTATGTCCGTGGGGACGGATCGCGAGAGGAGGGTGTATGCATGCCGTTCTGAGCGAGCTCTGCTGCGTGCTGAGTGGATCTGATAGATCGGTGAGTGTGCGACTCTTTTCCATCTTGGCATCTTTTACGCATTTTTCTCTTTTTGTTGTTGAGTATACTACATTGATGAGCGTTTCTTTGGTACTGTTTGCTTGTGCGGAGTCCGGGGAGAGCCTATGATGCGGCGGCTCGCCGTTATGTGGCGATGAGATCCTTTGCTAAGAAGATGGCGTCGAAGATGTCTTGCCGGTCTTCGCGTCGTATGCCGGCGTATGAGCCGATGCCTTCGAGGCATTCGGTGGATGTTCCTCCACCGGGAGCCGAGCCAGGGGGGCCGCAGCGGGGAGGGACCTTCGAGAGGGCGGCATAGCATGGATGCGGGGCGTCTTACGGAGGCTGCGGGGCCTTCGAGGAGCGGCCCTTTTATCGGTTCATGCCTCCGCATGGCGCTCGGGGTGAGGGATTCTCGAGCCTTCTTTCTTCGACCCTTTCGCCGGATTTGATCCTTCCAGATTATTTTGAGTGGCGAGGCTCCGGAGGGCTCGGTACTACGATGATGAGGGCGTGACGGGCGAGTTATTTGGGATGCCCGATTTTTCTTTGGAGGATCTTGGCGAGGATGATGATGACGAGGGCTACGATTAGTATTCATTTGCTTTCCCTCTTTTCATATCCCTCTCTTTTTTTTTTTTTTTTGTTTAGCAACAGACATTTTGTACACCTGTAATAAAACACTAGTATTTGCATGGCAAACGGTATTTTATTTTAAGATGTAATGTCATTTATTTTTGTGATTCCGGGAATTGTCCTAGAAATTGTTGCTATTATTATTTTTATTTTTGTACATGCCACGTGAGGCGAGAGTGCGTTTGTGGGTAGTGTTGGTTTTGCGGAAATGGCTTTGGCCGGTGTTTGGGCTGTTTGGAGCAAGGTTTCTTGAGGACGGTGGTTGTTATGCTTGTTCTTTGAAATGGGCTCACGATTGCAAAAGAGGTCCGTACGGGACAGACCTACATTGCAAAAGAGGTCCGTACGGACCAACCTTGCTTTTCGGGAGGACTTAAATGTTTTCCGGTGTCTGGACTTTCTCCCATTCCCCATTTGCGGCCATTTTTCGAGCTTTCTTCCCCATTTTCTCTAGGAACCTCCATTTTTGCCATGGATTCTTCGTATGTCCCTAGAATTTTGCCGAGGCTTTCGCGGGAGAGGCAAGCACACTTCCTTGAGCGGTTGAAAACGTGGATGCGGCGCCGTATGAGGCATCGAGACGGGCTTTCGAGGTAAGGTTTCGTCTTTGCTCGGTTTGGTCTTTTAAGGAGTTGGTTCTGATTGGGATTTGTTGCGGGCTGCCGCGAAGTTACAGGATGTTAGGAGGCACGTGTCTTGTTTCTCCTACAATGAAATGGTGCCCACTTTTGAAGATTTTCGGGCTTTGATTGGAGGGCCCAGGAGGTGGAGGCCATCTCGCTTCCTTTGGTTGGTGGTCTTTGTGAGCGTGAAGCTTGCGGACTTTCTTCGTACTTCGTTGGAAGAAGTGCGGGGCATGATCCTTGATTCGGGTCATATCGACATTTACGTGCTTAGGAGCGGTTCATGGTTGATGATGAGAGTGACGTCTCTTGGGATGTATTTGCCTTGTGTACGATAGCGACGCTCTTTACAGTCGGCTCCTTGGCATTTGTGATGGCGCTTTGCTAGATGTGGTAGGGCCTTTGCGGAGCTGGAGAGGATATTGTCCCGTTGGTCTTTGGGGAGACTCTTCATGGTATCGGCCGTACAGCGGCCCAGGGATCGTTTTATGAGAGGGGAAGCCCCGCTTTGCTCACCTTGTGGGCTGCGAGAGAGACTTCGAGGCCATGCCGAGGCTCAGAAGCGTCGTTTAGCCGTGGTCATTTGCTCGGCGACCTCTTGTGTTGGATATGGATCGATCACTTTGGGAGAGATGGATGGCACGGCTTGGTACGCATCGAGATCCATTGGTGGGTTCCTTGGAGGATTGAGACCGGGGAGGATCTTGCGGGAAGGGTCTACGTTGTCGAGTTCCGAGGTTTGTCTTGGTCCTCCTTCTATATTCCGTCGCTTGTTTCCGGCGGTTTGGGATGAAGCGAGGAGCCTTTGTTGGCAGGATGACCTTGCTCTTTGCGGAGATAGCTCCTCTTTGTATGGCGGCTCGGGTGCCTTCTTGTATTGTACGAGGTATGGAAGTATTCCGCTTTCCCTCTGTGGTACTCCTTAGGCGTCGGGAGAGTGTCGTGTTGACGACTCGGTATCGGCTTTGGTATGAGCGGCGTGTTGGGCGATCCCAAGTGGTCTTGGAAAGCGGGCGTGCGGCGATTACAGGACCGGTTGCCGTAGCGGCTATTGCCTTAGGAGTGCCGAAGCACAGTCGACCCTTTGGATGTGACGGGAGACGCTTTGTTTGACTACGAGACTAGAGTTGACCGGCGACGGGGAGAGGTCCTCTTTTACGGACTCGCGGGGAGGAGATCCGAGCCGAAGCACGGGCGAATGAAGCCACGAGAGCTCTTTGGATTATTTGACTCTACGGGAGGACCCCGGATCTCGGAGCGAGAGACGCGAGTTGGTTCACGTGGAGCGAAAGAAGACTCGCCGGGGGACGAGGAAGAAAGGAAAGAATGGCGAGGGACAAGCGCGAGATGGCGCGGAATGACCTCCTAGGTATCCATTCATTGCATTGCAAACACATTATTAGTTAAATGTATTAAATTTGTCTTTTAGCATGTTGTGAACTTGAGAGTAGACCGTGCTTGAACTCATCAAGAAATGTTGTAACCGTTAGTGATTTGTGATTTACTTTTAAAGCTTTGTCGAGACGCAAGATCTCTTGTTTGCCTTTGCTTTCATTTGTGCACTTTGTCGGCGTCCATCTTTGGACTTTTACATTGCATTGCGGGTGAAGCGATGCGAGCCACCGGCAATCCCCTTTTCTTTGAGGCTTTGTGCTTGGGCGAGAGGTTGAATGCTCCCTTGACAAGTCGTTTTCGACGGTCTTTTTCGTAGCTTCCTTGCCGCTTGTTGGCGTCGGGCTCTTGACCTCAATTTCGCGGCTTACGCTTGAGCTTCTTTTTATTTATTGTTTTTTTGTGAGCCCTTGCTCGAGCTCTCTTTTTTTTTTTTTGTGAGCCCTTGCTCGAGCTCTTTTGTGAGCTGAGCCCTTTCGAGCTCTTTTTTTTTTTTTTTGAAGCGCGTGAGGCGAAGACAAGCCCTGGCTTGGAAGCGGACATGAGTCGATCGTTTGATCTTTGAGTGACCCTCGGATGTCCTTTGATGTTGCCGCCGTCGTTTGACTTGGTCAAGGTGGCTATTTGGGGCGTGTTCTTGAAAAGTGCGGAGCTTGATGGAGGTCTTGATTGACATTCAAACTTTTGACTTTTTGTGTATTTTTAGACCGGACCAATTAAGGTTGCCTACGTTCCCCGGACTAGAGGGCTCGGGTCTGCGTAGTTCGACACTACATGGAGTGCAGAGATGCGCGATTGTTCTTCTTTAGGCGAAGTATCTGCGAAGTTTGCTTAGTTATTTGGATTCATGAAGGGATTGCCGTCTAGGTACGGTAGCTTCATGGCGCCTCAGGAGAAGATCTTTTGAACCACGAAAGGGCCGATCCATGTGGGTTCCCATTTTCCCAGTGGGTTGGTTCGAGTGGGAGGCTTTTCTTTGAGTACAAGGTCACCTTCCACGATGTCTCGGGATTTGACTTTCTTGTCGAAAGCTCTAGCCATCTGCTTTGATAGGCTCGGACGTGTTCCATGGCCTTTAGTCGTCGCTCGTCTAGCGAGCCAATTCGTCATGTCGGCTTCGGAGCCATTCGACTTCGTTGATGTCATTTTCAGCGGCACTCGGAGTGAGGGAATTTCTAGCTCGATGGGAAGGCTTCCATCCGTATGTCGGGGCAAATGGGGTTTCTCCGTGGGCTATTACGGCCCGATGTGCGGTAGCCCCAAAGTGCAAGGTGCGGCTTCTCGGGCCAATCTCGTCCTCGGGTGGTCATTTTCGGATGATCCGTTCGAGGTTTTGTTTCTTTGCTTCCACGGCGCCGTTTGTTTGTGGCCGGTAGGGAGAAGATTTGTGGCGTGTGATCTTGAATTCGGCCCGGCGATGCATCGAATTCTCCTTCGAAGTGTGAGCCGTTGTCGATATGACCTCATTTGGGATGCCGTATCGGCATATGATGTTTTCCTTGAGGAAATGTGCGACCTTCTTGGAGGTGAGTACCTTGTAGGACTTGGCTTGACCCGTTTGGTGAAGTAGTCGATGGCTACTAAGATGAACTTCGTGGCCAGATTCTTTGCTGGCGGAGCGATTTTCCCGATGACGTCAATTCCCCCAGTGGCAAAGGGCCAAGGTGTAGTCATGCGGTAGAGATCGTGGGGCGCGGATGATTGAGGTTGGAGAACCGGTTGGCACTTGTCGCGGCTTCGGACAAAGTGGATGCAATCTGCCTCCATGGAGATCCAGTAGTAGCCCATCCACGAGAATGATTTGCATCGGGGCTCACGGCGTTCATGTGGGGACCGCAAGCCCCATTGTGGACTTCGTTCATGAACTTGTTCGCTTCTTCTTGGGCGACGCGGCGTAGGAGTGGCCCGTAGTAGCGTTTCTTGTATAACGTGTCCCGAGGATGACGAAGTGAGAGGCAAGGCGTTTTAGGGCCATGATGCTCTTGGTTTTGACCCCTCTGTGTGTTGACCTTCCTTGTTCATGAAGGCGGTTTCCCGTTCTTGAGGTATTGGAAGATGCGGTTGTACCATGGCTCATTGACGGGCTTAGGTTACAGTTCGATCTCACAACGGTAGGCGGGAATTTCCTTTCGTCCGACTTTGAAGGGTTTGATTGCTTTTCCTTCAGGGATTTCCACAAGGGAGGCCAAGGTGGCTAAGGCATCTGCAAACTTGTTTCGGTCTCTTGGCAAGTAATGGAAGGTGACCTCTTCGAATTGTGTGATGAGGTCCTCTATGCGAGCATGGTATTTTTGCAAGCCGGGTCTATGGTTTTCCACTTGTTGGAGACTTGGTTGATGATCAAGGCGGAGTCCCCATAAACTTCGAGTTTACGGACATTCCTCTCGAGTGCGGCTTGTAGTCCGGCGGCGCGAGCTTCATATTCGGCGGCATTGTTGGTTACCTCGAAATTGAGCTTTATAGCAATTGGGGTGTGCTCGTCTTTGGGATCCACCAAGAGCATACCGATGCCGTTTCCCTTTTGGTTGGCCGCTCAGTCGAAGAATAATTGCCATCGGTTTTCGCCTTCGATTGCGAAAGATTCCCTCGTCTGGAAATTGTGGTTCGGGGCCTCGAGCCTCGTCGGTTGGGAAATCGGCCGGTTGTTCGGCCATGGCCCGTCCCTTGATTGACTTTTGGTTTACGTACTTGATGTCAAATTCCGCCGGGAAGAAAGACCATTTGGCGAGCCTCATTGACGAGAGATGGTTTGTCGAAGAGGTACTTGGCCCAGGTCCATTTTGGAAACCAAGTGTGCGTGTGCGTGCATGTAGTGCCGTAGTTTCCCAACAACCCATACAGGCTGCGCGAGGTTTTCTCGAGGGTTTGAGTAATTGAGTTATTTGCCTTGAAACTTTCGGCCCCGAAGTAGATGGCGTTTTCGACCCGTGACTCTTTCTTTTCTTGACGAGCATGGCTCCAAGCTGCGGTGTCGGTCACGATTAGGTATAGCAGCAGTGGCTTTTCCTCGTGGGGAGGACGAGAGAATCGGAGGACTCACAAGGTATGCTTTTATTTTTCAAAGGCATCTTGGCATTCGAGTTCCATTCGATGTCGGCGTTCTTCTTCATCGGCTTGAAGATTGGCTCGCACATAGAGGTCAATTGGTTGACGAAGCGGGCGATATATTGCGGGCGGCCCATGAAGCTTTTCACCTGCATGCGAGTTTGCGGTGGTCTCATTTCGATGATAGCTTTGATCTTTTGAGGATCCACCTCGATGCCTCTCTCGGTGACCATGTATCCCAGAAACCTTGCCTCGGCTAACTCCAAATGTGCATTTGGCGGGGTTAAGCCTCATTGAGTGTTTTCGGAGGCGATTGAAGAATTTTCTCGGAGTACGTGAGGTGTTGTCCGTCGATCCCTTTGAGTGAACGATCATGTCATCGACGTACACTTCGATCTCTTTGTGGATCATATCGTGGAAGAGGGCGGTTCTTTGCCGTTGGTAAGTAACCCAGCGTTCTTTAGTCCGAACGGCATTGCGTGTAGCGATAGGTTCCCCAGGGGTTGTGAAAATTTGTCTTTTCTTGGTCTTCTTCGGCCATCTTGATTTGATTGTAGCCAGCAAAACCGTCCACGAAGGACTTGACTTGAAATTGGGCTGTAGTGTCTACCAACATGTCGATGTTGGGTAGTGGAAAATCGTCCTTGGGACTTGCTTTGTTGAGATCTCGGAAGTCCACGCAGCGGCGTACTTTTCCATTGGCCTTGGTGACCAGTGACAATATTGGAGAGCCATGTGGGGTACTCGATCACCACGATGAAGCCGACGGAGCATTTTTCGATCTCCTCTTTGACTTGTAAAGACCATTCGGCTTGATTCGGCGTAGCTTTTGCTTGATGGGCTTAGCCTCGGGATTTAAGGGAATCCGGTGCTCCACAATGTTAGGATCTAATCCGGGCATGTCTTGGTAAGACCAAGCGAACACGTCCACGAACTCTTTGAGCAATGCGATCAATGCGTCTTGCTCTGTGCCGGTGAAGAAACTTCCGATTTGCGTCTCTTTTGGCTCTTCGGCGGTTCCCAAATTCACTTTGGTTAAAACCTCCTCGGCGGCTTGGGCCCGGTTTTCTCTCGTTTGACAACATGCTTAAAGATGTGCTTAATGTATTGTTCGTTTAATGTGTACGCTTCTTTATCAAGTGAATCGTTATTAAGCTTGTTTGTGTGTTAGTTAATTTATCGGTTGTTAAAGATGCAATGAGAGGATACTCGGAAAGATCGAAGCATTCATTAAGAGCATACGGGAATACATTATTGGCAATGAGTTCGTAATCTTCGGCGTGAGGCCATCGGATGACTCGAGAGACTCAAATTCAAAGCTAATGGACTCGGGATGAGTTTTGACACTAGACTCTAGGACTCGAGGGTCGGACCAAGTTGTTCGATCATGTCCTTTTTCTTTGGCGGTAGGTCCGGAGAATGTGGCCCGGTTATTGAGGGCAATGAGCTTGATAGGAGATGGGGCTTGAAAGGCTTTATGTCACCGTTCCCGATCATTGCTATCACGAGTTATCGAAACAAAATCGATTAGATCGGCATCTCGATTTCTTCTTTGAAGAAGCGAGTGTAGCGGTGGTTCGTCCCAAGCATCGTCTGCGGAGTCTCTTGCTTTTGTCTTGGGCATTGCTAGCTCGAATGCGAGACTCGTCCCGCTTGTTGAAGGCGGGAGTGTTGACGAGAGAGTTTTCGAGTTCTTCCGCCAAAGAGGGTTTTCCCGAACCAAAATTGTGAATAGTGGTGGTTGTGGATCCGGCGGGGGCGGTGTGTCGAGGAATGCTCTTCGGACGGGATTTGGCTTGAGGCCTCACGAATCTTGCCGGGTTACTGCTGGAGCTTGTCCATGGTTGTCGGCCGGCTTTGTTTGGCGGCGATCAACTCTGTTCCCTTTTACTGGATCTTCTTCCAAGTTGCCGGCCTTCCTTGTGAAGTACTTGGTCATGTCGAAGGCTGTAAGGACGAAGATCGGAGATTGCGTGCAAGCCTCTTTTGTTATACGTGGAGCGTTTACGTGCGGCTCGCTTGTCCTCCGCAATGTGTTCGGGAGTAGGAGAGTATCCCGGGCCGTGCGGGGTATTACATTCTTTGATATTGATGATACATTGAGTGCCACGATGGCGTTTTCCCAAACCAGAGCCCGGGATGTAGTTCATGTGCTTCATCATTTTCATCGGGGAGGGATCTTGTCCCAAATCAAAGGCGAGGTCTATGTGGCACACTTGGGCCTTTGGGCTTTCGATGGTGAACCACATTAACATCATGCCATCATCGTCGGGTTTGATTTCTAAGGAACCGGGACGCCGTTGGTATCGGTCCTTTCGGTGACTATCTTTGTCGCCGTAGATGATGGTCATATCTGTTCCTTGGGACGAACTTTACGCGCGATGGAGAGTGGATGCCACCCCATTGATACGATGTAGCCAAGGCGTCCCAAAATGGCGGTGAATGTGATCGGGATGTCGATGACTTGGAAGTACAGCCGGGACCATTTGTTTTCCAAACCAAAGGTTCAAGGTGGCTATTCCCAAGGCGGGCGGGATGTTGAGTCGTATGCCTTGATTGCACGAGTCGAGGTTTTAGATCGGTTGCTTTGATCCCTAGCAAATCCATCATTTTGGGTGGAAGGACGTTCATGGATGATCCCCATCTACCCGACACCCGAGGGAGACGGCGCTCGTCCGGTTGAAGCTGTTATGTAGAGAGGCTCGTTGTGAGTCGGCCCCAAATTTTGGAAGATCGAGTTACGTGAAGGTGATGATATTCTTTGTAATTGACGTTGCCAATCATCGAGCTGCTTCATCGGGTGTCAACTTGTGATGGGAACCATGGTGCAGGCCGAGGCTTTCTTCCAACTTGAGCTTGTGCGGGTAAGATGAAGTGAGTAAGGACCGAGTGAGATGTTAGCTTTGAGTGCGCTTGAGTGTGTCAAGACGGGATCTTCGACCTTTGGGTCCGGGGTTTCGGCTTCTTTGGCGTAGGGTCCCTTTTCGGTTCGTGGCTCGAGGTATGGCGGCCTTTTGTGCGTCCGTGGAGGATTATTTGGGATTTGGCCAGGAACGTGTCGAGAACATTCACCTCTGGACTTGTGGTTTTGCTTGTCTCTCCCGTTTACGGAGTGGGAGGAGCACGATTGGCGTAAGGCCGGCTGCGCATTTCAATTCGTTATTTGTCATGGCTTTCTTGAAGCATCAATAGTGGCTTTGAGATCTTCCCAGACGGGGTTGGATTATCTGGACCTTCGGGCCTTCGGTGGCGGTGCGAAGCTTCGTCCCGGTGATCATGGAGCAAACATTGCCGTGGCCTGTGCGGGAACTAGGTGGGGAGATTTCTTTGGAGTAGATGACATAGTAGTCAAACCTTCTGAGGGTTCTCGAGGGTTCCATTGTGGGATCACCGATTCGTACCTCTTTTTCGGCTTTTGTTGAGAAGATAGCTTCTTCTTTCGTCGAGGACGGCCCTCGTTCATTGCATCCTGGAATTCCATTTCCGGACAAGCAACTGTCGCAGAGGCGTCCCACCGAGATGTGTTCGTTGTTCGGCGGTGAGTAAGGGACCTCGGGAGGCTGGATGGGCGAGGCTTTCCTACTGGAAGGTCTTGTGGCCTTACGTCATGCTTGCATGGCTCGTACGAGGGTAACGAGGTTGACTTACGGGAGACAAATGAGAGACGTTAGAGAGCTGTAGGAAGCGATCATGGCTTGGAAGCCCCAGGTAGTTGGGTGGCTAAGGTTAGAAGTGGTGCATGGCACCTTCGATCGAGGCTTGTTGCTCACCTTGACGTTTCTCAATAGCCGCGAGGACACTGCCAAATTTCTTCCGGTGTTGGGAAATTTCTTGGGGGTAAGGTCCCGTTCTCATCCTTGTTATCCACTTGACTTGGCCGTAGAGGATTGTGACGGTTTGTCCTGGTGACGGAATTTGGGAAGAAGGTAGGACCTTGTTGTTTTGACCTTTGGGAGACGGGTTCCGGGTACTCTCGACCACTCTCTGTTAGGCTGGAGGGGTGATGGGCAAGGTTTAGACACGGGAATGGCCTAACGGGATAAAGGGGAAAGCTCACGTGGCATGCGGTTTCCGTTTCTTTTATTTTTGATTTTTTTTTTTTTGTTGTTTTAATTTACTTAAAACAGTATTTTCTCAGAATCCTAGGTAGGTTGGAAAAGATTGCTCTTCTTTTCGCAACTATGCTAGATCTGGGTCGATGGAGACCATACGTGCGGCTATAAGCCCCTCGTTTTGCACACTGTATTTCGACATCCCGGGGTGGAGCGGCCCCGGGCGAGGTCCTATAGTGCAAGCGGTTTCCACCGGCCTAAAGAAAAATCGAACCTAAGGACCGAGCTTTGTCATGTTCGTTTTGATGCGTTAGCCATGAATAGTGAACCGAGCCGGCCGAGTCAAGATCGGGTCGAGAGTTCGGCATGACCTCTCTTTACCTTGCTTGCGCAAGGGATACGTGACGTTAGGCGTTAGGCTGGGTCATATCGTCATGGGCGACGTATCAAAGCGTGATGACATGGTGTCATGTGAGCATGGATGTATATCAAGGGACGGAACATCGTGCAGGTGTAGCTTCGGAAATCAAGATCGAGTCAAGATTTTAGCATGACCTTTCATCGCTTTGCTTGCGCAAGGATCTTGAGTTAGAGCCTTGACTCGAGAAAATGGCCGGCATGGTATATGTATCCAGTGTATGACACGGGAGGTAAAAACCAGCAGAGTGCGGGCGAGTGTGACTCAAGACTCAAACGTGCGGGGTTGACGCTTGGCTAGGATGGGATGTTTGGAATGATCCGTGCGCGCCCAGAGGCCTAGGAAGACCAAACGGTGCAAGCGAGACCACTCGGGTTAAGGGTTGTAGTGTGCGGTGTATCAGAGCGGCGGTGCGCATAGTGTGCGGTGTAAGGCGGCGGTGTGAGTAGAGTGCGGTGTAACCGAGCGGCGGTGCGCGTAGTGTGCGGTCTCTAAAATTCTTTTACGAGTAAAATAGAAATTTTTGAAGAATTTTAAATGTATGCACGAGATGTATATTGATGCATTTTTTTTGTATTTTTATTTTTTTTGTAAAATAAAAACGAAGCACGTGCACACACACACAACGAGTTAAAGGAAGGGGTAAAATGAAAGTTTGACCCTCATCATCGTTTTAAAAATCTTTTGTTTTGTTTAAAAGTTTTAAAACAAAATATCCCCAATGAGTCGCCAGAATTACACAGGGATCCGGCTCGCGCGATGGTGCCCCGTGCATCTCGCGTTCGTTCGGGAATGTTCGCCCGGATCAGAAGGCACAATCGCGCGCCCGGCATCGCTTATTCCGTCTTAGCGTTTTGCGAGGTTGGAGGTGTCTCGCTGTGTTTTGCTTTGTAGAGTCGCCACGCCGTTTTATTAAGCCCCAGAAACATTGAAAAAGGGCATCGGTTTAAAGATAAATTTTAAAGCTGTTTTTGTGTGATGAGATTTTGAGTTCGGAGGTCGAGATGACTCCTCGGGAAGAGAATATTAGAATATTAGAGCTCACCCAGAGTAGCCTCGTAAAAACGAGTCTTTCGGATACCCCTAATATCCTTTAAAAAGTTGTGTGTGTGTGTGTGTGTGCTTTTAAAAATGCATGCTTTGTATCGGATGTCTACATTGTATTGAAATGTATTGAAATAGAATAGGAAGGAAGCCTTACGATGTTGGTTCGTGTCTGTCTTCGCGGGGAATAGTGTTTGAGGTCGGAGTAGCGTTCGGATTGCTTGAGGGATGCGGTTGTCTGCGGACGGAGTTTCGGCGTGAGTTGAGGTTGTAGGCTGCGTTCGGGCGAGAGGTTCGGCGTGCGTGGGGATCGTCGGGATCACTCGGGCGAGGTTCGGCGTGCGTTGTGGTGGCGGGAGTCAGCTCGGGCGGAGTTTCGGCGTGGTTTGGGATCGTCGGTTTGACTCGGAAAGAGCGGGACACGGGAAAGACCGAGGCGAGGCCTCGGAGTACCACGAGGGGCCTCGGAGTACCTCGAGAGTGCCTCGGGGCGCGCGCGGGAGGCGTCTCGGGAGCGCTCGGAGAGGCTTCGGAGCACCTCGAGGGGCTCGGAAGGCCTCGGAAGGATCCAGAAGGGGCGGGAATGCCTCGAAAGGTCTTAGAAGGGGAGCCGAAGGCTTAGGGAGGAAGAGAGAAGTGGGAGGTGTGAAAAAATGAGGAGGGGAGCCCTCTGTTTATAGTCTCGAGATTTGGTGCAAAAGAGTTAAAATACGGACCTCCTTGGTTATCGAGGATTTTGGTTTTCCTCGATTTGAGGAATATGCAATGATGGTGAATATTACGGAAATGATGATGTCCCCTTGCAAAGAGGTCCGTACGGACCATCTTGACATGCGAAAGAGGTCGTACGGACCAAGTACGCATTTAGGGTACCATCATTTCTCCGGGATTTGAGGAATATTGTGGACTTTAAGGGGATTCGGTAATTATGGAAACAAAGAGGTCCGTACGGACCTATATTGCTTTTCAGGTTTCTGAAAATTCCCGAAAGGTCCTTTGTCCCTTTTATCCCGGAGGGCTCCTCCCTTGGTTTGGTTGGGGGTTTGAGAGGGTTTTGAGTGGGAGAGGTCTACGAGGCTGCGTGGATGAGTCTGCG
>JAFEMH010006546.1:0-7500 GCA_022495995.1 Adenophora triphylla var. japonica
TTCTTTTAGCCAAGTGTGTTTAGTAGCTACAGGGGGGACATTTCTACCTCTGTTTGAAGGCTGAAACATTGTCTTGCAATTCCACATTACATATGCTTTTCTCATTCTAGTTATTACCAGAAGAAGAGGTTTAGAGTGGCCTCGAGGTCCACAAATTAAACGCTTTAAGATGTGTGTTTGTTGTCCTAGAAATACGTGCCTTGCCTTTTAGCTTACATTGATCGTTTATATATATATATTTATATTTTCCCATTATGTGATCATGCTTGAGGGAATATAGTATATCATTAACTTTTTGGCATTTACGTACCTCGAGGTTGCACCATATAATACATTTACCCTTATTGGAGGACCACATTAATCAGAAGTTGGTATTGAGGCTAGTGTCAACGAGATGGGCTGAACACATAGCGCTTGGTTTGGTTGATCCACATGATTCAATATCTCATCCTAGTATGGTGTTTTTCGTTGTTCAAGGTGAGTCTGCTACTCGTATAGGGTATCTGATCGGTTACGAACTTTTTGGTATGTTTTTGTCTTCTATTATATAAAGTTACATGCTCTGATGGCTTTACTTTTAGCTAGATACATTTTTTATGACAAAATTGAGTAGATACTATGATAGTATGATGTTCTTGCACAGATTCCGAACAGGATTGAAGGTGAATCACCTGGTTCTACCAAAGATAATCCATTTCCTTTACCAGATGTCTATATGGAATCACAGCAGAGAAACGTAAGTGCAAGATATTTGTGTTTCTTGTTCATTAACATTAGTGTTTTTTCTCTCCGTAGGGTTGTGTTGGCACGCGAGATTACAGTTTGCTTTAAATTACTTGACGGTTATTTATTCTTGTTTTTTATTAATTCCTGGCACAGAGAATTTAGCGAGAGCGTGAAACAAGTTTTGAGAGAAGACACGGCTTGAAGATAGCAGGAAAAAGAATTTGTCGAGTGCACTCCATGTCTATTTCAAAGAATGACTGCTATATGGTAACCAATGCTTTTACATTCCTGAGTCGTGCACTTCGTTTTGTTTTTTCCATAGTTTATAGACAAATGCCATGACACAATTGTGGTTCGGATGATGCCATTTGAACTACTCTTAGGTCCCTAAATTGAATGTCCAAGTTTCACTTAAAAAGGGCACACTACGAAAATGTGTATTTTTTATGTACTTTAATGGTAAAGATGCATCAAATATTCTTGTTATTCACTATCTAAACATTAGTTTTATGATAATAAAATGAATAGTGAATCTTTTTTGATAAAATAAGTGTTGTATATGACTTGTCAAACATTTTAATAATGGTGATGTATGTATTTGTACCTGGTTTGTACCAATGTCAATTTGCACTACTATTTCATTTTCTAAAAAACCCAAACATTTATTTTTTGGATGGGAGGGAGTACAAGATAATGGTTAAGATCATTGAATTAACAATATCTAATACTATAGATACTACATTAATTTTTGGTATAATTTATGAATTATTATCAATTCATTCACTTGTATTTTTTTTATTTGGTTAGATTGTAGAAGTTACACTTGGAGAACTAATTTCTTTTTAAAAAATTTCAACTTCGAGGTAACATCGAGACAAGCTATCTTGTCTATCAAGAGTGAATTAACAGTGCAATGTGGATCCCTTTCGTGCCAAAGGATAAAAGCGAGCACCAAAAGCGACATTTTTGTTTTATGGATTTCAAGTATCCAGATTGCACAAGTTCTTCTTGGCTTATCTTGTTGCTAACTCAATTGTAATTTTCCCAGCTCTAGGTGTTCTCCAATAATACTTGATTTGAGAACTGTGATTACCCTCGAGGTGCAATTGCTAACTCCAATTCCCAATAATTTTCCTAACGATGAATAAACTTTTAACTTCCAATGTGTAGTGCTCGATTTACTTTGCTTTACTGTTTTTCTTTTCGTTTCCTAACGCCCTGTAGTGTTATCTCATGAACTCGAGCCATTTTGTTTTGCCAACTTATTATAGAGGTTAATGCTCCTCTTTCTCCCTATCAATTGAGATTGGATTGTTTGGAATCCACCTCTTACGTGTGTAAATGGGCGCTGCTAGATGTTTTTGAAATGGATCTCATTCTACTTCTTCTGCTTAAATTATTATTTGGCTTGCTATTGATAGGCCGGTTTGGTGAAGTTTCATCAACGTTGTTCGGAGGCGCATTTGCGAGAGATAAAACCAGTGTTCTAAAAATTGCTGGAGTTGCATTTGCTTTGAGATAAAATCGGTGTTTTAAAAATCGCTCGTTTAAGCCTCGCCTATCGTTAGACAACCATTAAACGGCGTGACCACTTCAAATCCGTCAAGAAACGCCTAAGGTTAAAAAATTGTTACCTCAAATCCGCCAAGAAATGCTTTTGGTCGGAAAATTGTTGCCTAGTCACCTTACGTGTCGAACTAGGCGCTCTACTGCCAGAATCTGCCTTACTATTTAATATTTTCATAAAATATTTGTTTCTAAAAAGAAGTTGTTGTTTATCCGTAAAAATTTCAAAAAATCTCGAACTTTAAATTTTGAATTGACTCATTTAAATCTCAAATCTAAATCTAGGACTTACAATCAAAATTTTCTAATCAGTTTCTCTCATCATCTTCACTCTTCATCTTTATCTCCATTTTTGTCAGTTTATTTTTCGACACCAATTATTGAATTAAGATTTGAAAGATTTCGATATCCTCCTTCATCTTGCAGTCACATCAATTTATTTCACTCAATAATATAAAATATGTCTAAATTCTTGTTTAGGCTCCAACTAAGTTCCACCTAGGCACGCTTTAGATCCGCCTATCAATTTTTAGAACGTAAAAGTTGTCAACCTAGTGCCGAGAGATCTTGTAACCAAATCCTGTACTCTCGTTTGGTCTTCACGTTTCAAGGCAAATGACATCTGTTGACAAATCTTCACAACAACAATTGTTTTAATATAAATTAAAAAAGATATAAAATATAAATAAATTAAAAAAAGATATAAATTGTATGGGTACAGAAAAAAAAACCCTACAATATGTAAAGAGTTACTAAAGTCGGTTGTAAGCACAGAGAGTGCAATCTTGTTAATAACCCTACAATTGAATGACTGTAGTTCATGTATTATCTACTTTGATTCTTCTTGGCAAAGTCGGTTGTAAGCACAGAGAGTGCAATCTTGTTAATAATATAAAGTTGGTTCTTTTTTTCATAGAAATTATCATTTTTGAATGATAATTTCTAAAATCCCTTTCTGCGAATTTGTGCTTGTGTTTGAGATTTTGTGCTTGAATATGAGCTACTGTAGATAAAAATCACACAAATTGCTTTCGCAAGCACAGTAATCTTCTTTCTCTGTGATTAGTTTTGGACACCCATGACACACGAATAGTAGTCGCCTTTCTCTGTGATTGTTTCTTGACAACCATAACACACAAATTCCACCTCCTCCTATATATTCTTGAGGATCAATGGATGTTTAGAATGGCGGAATGTTCAATTCTTTTCATCTTCTCTTCCACTCTATCTTTCCCGTTGGAGATTGTCAAAATATATTGCGGTTGCCAACTCATTTAAATTTGTGTTTATGTACAACAATATTACCCCATAGTGCCGCAAAAAGCTTCCACCTACGATGGTGTAATGGGGTCAGATGTACATTTATTTAAACTATAGCAACATGTATTCATGTCTCCCACGTCTTTATCTTCATCTGAAGTGTTGGTCTCTACAAACGTGCTCATTTAAAAAAAAATTAACTACAATTTCAATAACTTGTCCATTCAATTTTGGGAGTACACAAGAAGAACAGGAGCTTAAATAAAAAAGAGAACTAATAACATTACACTTATAATTAAATAAATTGTCTTTTACAACAAATGTTCATCCTGCAATATAATAAGAAGCAATTCACTTAAATAGCTTTATGCCTCAATTCTCTTCTTGCACATGATATGCAAAGTTTGAAACCACAAGGTGCACACTCCAGGATAGGTTTCCCGTTCTTGTCACCACCACATTGGCCACACAATGAAGCATTCTCGCTTTTAATATTTCTAACAAATGTGAGTGGATGTGTGTGAATTTTGTCAATATTAACCTTTCCACCAAATTTTACATTTGAATACTCAAACGGAGACAAGCAATCAGTATGAAAAGATTGGTTGCAATCTTTGCAATGATACATCCAATCCCTTGGGTTAATATCCTCCTCACAGATTTCACAAATAAAATCACTTGGATGGTCTTTAATAGGGGGATAGGTCAAGGGGATGGAATGTCTGCCATATTCATGCCTGACCGACCCAGGATAATTGACACAAATGATGCACAGGTTGAAACTGCAAGCTTTGCAGCTATAAACGTACCCGCTGAAGAAGAAGAAGATTCTACTACAAGCATTGCATCTGAGATTATTTCGATCATGTATAGGTAAATAACTTCTGACTAGTGGATGCTGCCCATGAGAATTGTGTTTGATTCTACTGGGAATTAAGTTAGAAGCACACCCTATATCAAGTTTCAAGTTGCAAGATACACACTCACATAAGAACCCATTGCAACCTCGTAAGCAAAAAGAGCATTTGAATAAATCATAGCAACTTTTAGACTTCTTCACCTTGATTGAATGACCAGAATCGAGTGGGCATTGGAGCTCTTCTGGTAACTCAGCACAAAATTTGTGGAGAAAGAAGTTACATTTGCTGCAACTGTAGAAGGGAGCTGAGATAGGACGCACGCATCCATCACAAATCATATCATTGTATGCCACATTATTAGTTGTAATGATACTTATAGGATGATGATGAAGCCTATGGGATATCTCTGTTGGTCCGTCATCATAAGCCACACTTGCTATTTTATTAGCTACAAAAAGACTTAGGGGATCTGGTACTGACTCACAATTAGGGAAAGGAAGTTGCATTAATTGACTGGATTCTGTATCACCTTCTTCATCTTGGATCTTACTTTCACCTGTACTGTGGATGAGGATTAACTACAATTATCAATATGAGATATTGCGATCTAAGACCGATAGCAAAGAAAATGAGAAACAAAAAAAAAAAAAAATAAAGGGAGAGAGAGATGGGGAGGTTGAAGAATGTACTTACGTCAACCTCGGGGGATTTGATGTAGCACACTTGAGATGATTAAAATATCTGCAATTGTCACAATAGTAAACCCAATCTGATGGAATCACTTCCTCTTTGCAGATATCACAATACTGTATGAAGTTTAGGTGTTGTTCTGGAAGAGAATATGCGAGGATCAAAGGATCATCATGATGAACAACTTTAATGGATTTAGGTGCAGAGGCACAACTTTTGTGGATCCAAAAATAGCAAGTGTTACAAAAATAGGATAAGTCTTTATCTTCCGTATTACAAGCATCACAGTGGAACAACGAAGATCTGAAGTTGAATGTTAATGGGTGTGGGTGGCCTTCATGTTGAAAATTATTCTTCTTCCCCTCCTGCAGAAAGAAACTACATTTGACATCGATGACAAACCTACATAAGGTACAATGGTAGGTGAACCACTTCCATTCACGTTGACATATACTGCACTCACGAATTCCTCTGCCATAATAATAAGAAGGGAAAAAATAAAGTAGAGTAAGAGGGTGTTGATGAATAGGGAGATTGATCTCTCTAGGCAGATCTGCGCACTTGTGTAGATAAAAACTACACTCTTGGCAGATATAATAGTTGTCTTTCTCTGTGATTTGTTCTTGACACCCGTAACACACAAATTTCTTCTTCTCCTCATTCTCACCAAATTTTTTGAGGAACAATGGATGATCATCATAATGGCTAAAATGATGAATGCTTTCCATCCTCTCTCTCTCTCTCTCTCTCTCTCTCTCTCTCTCTCTCTCTCTCTCTCTCTATAACTGATAGCCAAAGGCCAAGAGAAATAGCCGAACGGAATTAATTAACCAAAGTTCTGAAGAAAAAGCTTCAGCTTTTCTTAATAAAATTCAATCATCCAAAAAGTCTGCCTTCATCCCAGCAAAAGATGTTTAAATACTTTATCTAAACCCTAGAACAAACTGACAAGAGAAAGACCCAATTAACCCCAATAAAAATTCGTAATCACCAGAGAAAACGTGGAAAAGGAAATAGCAATAAGTAAGTAAGGAAAGTGTTGCAGCGTGAGGCGCCCGCCCCCCACAGAGTGATGCGCCCGCCTCATTCACCGATTGTCATGGCTTGGTTGAAGTCTCGCGAGGCGCTCGCCTGGTGTCAACTGATGCGGCCGCCTCAAGCACAGAGAGTTGGACCTGGTTGTTCTTCTTTGAGGCGCACGCCTGGTTCTTAATGGGGCGCCCGCCTGGCGTTGCCTCCTCCATCTTGCTGTCGTTGCTTGCTGTTGTGATTGCTGCCTTGCCACTGCCTTCTTGTGTTGCCTTGAACAGACTTCCTTGGGCTGTTGGGATCACTTGAGGAACTACATCAATAACATTATCACATCTTCGACAGAAAGTACTATACGTTAATAATGCCACTTGCACATGATATAGTACTTTAAGTTATACATTTATTTTTCATGGTTATTAAGAAAATAATAAGAAGTGGGTAAATATTTAAGTGGATTGATGACATAATAATCTAAAATACTTTTCAAAGTTCAAGTTAATAAAAATAGGTTAGTTAAGAATTGATTTTTTTTTTGTTATAATTATACAAGGATTATAAGGACAAAATTGTCTAAAAACACTATTCATTATTTGTCATTTTCGTAATGAGACTTTTATTATTATGAAGCGTACTATAAAGAAAAGTAAGACTTTTATTTTAAAACGGAAGAAGTACTATTTTATTTTGGTTGGTTGACTCTAATTTTGACCAACAATATATAAAAACTTAATAATCCTAATAAAATTTTAAAAAAAATTATTGATGCACCATTCTTTTGCAAGTAACAATATAATTAATATATAGGCTAAACTTGAATATTTCATCCATTCTATTTCAAATTATATAAAATAAGATAGTGCGGGAGTAAGTAAAAATTATATAATATTAAAGTGTTTTGAATATGAAAATTGGCCTAAGGGTTGAAATAGTAAATGGGATAATGGTTGTGATTAGGATAAATGGGCCCATTGATTAAAAATATAGAATACATTTCATTTTAGTTCTCCTAATTTCAAATGTGACAAAAGAAGTAGGTGATTAAATTGGTAATAACAGTTGAATGATTAGAATTTAGAGATATGTTAACTTTCTTAAATTACAAATTTTTTATCCCAAATGAAATGGTAGGATTGGTAGGAAAATAAGCTACGAGTGAATAGGCCATTAAACTATTTTTCAGAATTCTTTTAAAAATATTTTTAAAATAATTTGTCGAGCAATAATTTGTAAGAGCAGCAAATTTCTCTCAATGCCCAAATTCTTTTATACGGAGAAAAAGAATTGTTTAAATCATTTTCTAATGAATAAAACAACATGATGTAGCCTTTAAATGGTGTTTATTCATTTATATTATACTATATAAATA
>JAFEMH010006546.1:12500-40000 GCA_022495995.1 Adenophora triphylla var. japonica
GCTGGCCTAGGTCGACATCTAGCTCGATCTGTCTTTTGGCATCGACCCGGTGGTTGGTGAAGCCTTCCAACCTGCCATCATACCTTTCAAGCTTTTCAAGCTGCTCATTCGAGACCCATCTCCTGGAATGTCTTATAGAACAGAATATCTTTGCAGGCCCCCGTGTCGACTAAGAGTCTGCTCGTCGTACATCCGTCAATGAGTCCTGGGATGACGAGAACTGCTCTCTAGCCGCCATATTAGTTGCTAGCTCGTAAGGATAAAAGCTGATCACCTCGTCCCTAACGTGGCTCCTAGGTGGCACATCCCAGGGCTTTGCTGAGCTGGAAAATTTTATGCTTAATGGCTGTGTTGCTGGCTTGTTCAGTAATAACGCCCAGATTCAGTCTAGGCTGCCTTGGCTCCTGATGTCCACCTGCAGGTCGTTCACCTCCGCCTTCCTGAGGCCTTTTAACGTATGTGTCAAGCCTTCCCTGATCGACCATCCTCTGGATTATGCGTTTCAAACTCATACAATCTTCAGTAGTATGGTCTGTATCCTTGTGGTAATCACAATATTTGCTGTTGTCCCTTATGAACTTATTGGCCGGGTTCATAGGGGCAGGTGGGGCTAGCTCGACTGCATTCATTATTTCAGTTCGACTCACCGTTAGGGGAGTGAAAGCCTCGGGCACCTTCTCTGTCGCCCTGGTTCTGTTCTTTCCATTCTTATTGTTTCCCCCGTTCTTGGCTGAGTCTTTCTTATCATCAGCGACCTCAGCCTTGGGGCTTTTCCCATTCTTCTTTTCTTTTCTTTCCTCGGCTAAAGCTACGTTGTAGGCCTTCTCAAATAACTCTTGTCGAGTAGTGACTGTTCGAACTGTCAGCTCATAGTCCATATCCAAAGAAGTAATTCCACTCCTAAAACAGTTGATCACCTCTCTGTCTGTGAGGTCCTCCTCGATCTTGTCGACCATCTCCTTAAACTTGGTGTAGTAGCTCATTGAGCTTTCATTTTTCCCTTGCACCAAGTTGTTCAGATCGGTGACTGTTATCTTCCTAGCCCCCGCAGTCGAGAAGCGTTCCAAAAATTTAGTCCTCATATAAGACCAAGTTGTGATACAACCCGGTGCTAAACCATTAAGCCAAGTAAGGGCTGCCCCGGTGAGTGTGCTGGTAAGCGCCTTGCATATCATGTCGTCCTCGTGGGAGACAAAGCACATGGTAGCCTCCAAGTGCTGTATATGGCTTTTGGCGTTAGTCGCTCCCGAGTATTTTTCCAAGACCGGCAATCGAAAACCTGGCGGAGGTCGACGATCGAGTAAATCTTTGGCCAATGGACGGAGAGCAAAATCCTTGTGCTCACTCTTTCCAGTACTTTCCTTCTTCTCAGCCTCCCACTGTTCGAACTTCTTCTTCCAAAGGAGCCACTCCCTAGCGTCGGGCCTGTCGTCCCTAGCATGGGAGACATCATTCGACCTTTGCTTCTCTTCCTGGTGATTCTCTCTCCCAGAATTGGCTCTATGTCTTTCGCTTCTAGGGGGAGTTATTCCTCTGTCCCTCCTGTCCCTGTGGGAAGGTGACCTCACAGACTGAGTTGGCGACCTGCGCCTATCGTCTCTTAGTGGCGACCTGCGCCTATCATTCCTGGGTGGCGACCTGCGCCTTGCTTCTCTTATAGGCGACCTGCGCCCATTCCTTTCCCTGTGGGATTGAGACCTTTGTGTTCTGGCTGGTGATCTACGCATGCTTCGATTGGCCTCTAGCTGTGTCCTCAGGTCCGACTGAGCTTCCTGCTCCCTGTTTCTGTTGAGACTGGCCCTGAGATCGTCACTTGGGACATGAATAGGCGATTGAGGCCGCACCACCATCCTTTGCTCAACATTCTGTCCTACAGTCTCCTTTGGCCGAGCACTCCTAGCATGCTCCCTGTTTTAAACTTGAGATGGAGCCACCCTCTCAGACCTTCTATCCGCCTGTTCCGCATCCTCCATTGCTAATAACTCAGCCAGAATCTGAGCTCGCTCCAGCAGCATCTCCTTTCTACTCAAGGGGTTGGATGAGGGGCCTGCCCTGTTTCCAGCGTTCATCTGCCCAGTTGGACGCTTTGGGGGAGGTGGAACTCCTTGTCCCTCCATAGGCCGCTTGTCTCTCCTTCCATCTGGCAATCCCCTGCCATCAGCCACACTGTTGGATCGCGTTGCCCTAGCGTGTTGACGCAGTGGAGGGGGAGGAGGCAAATTAGCGTTTCCAGTGTTTGCATTTGCGTTATTGTTTCCTTCTTCGTGCCCGAGTGAGGCTTCAGATACATATCCATCCGAAGTCACCATGATTGCAGGTTGAGAAAACTTTTGAGGTCGAGCTATGCACGATTTCCCGGCAATGGAACCAAACTGATGCCGCAGGAAATGTGCTTATCAATCTTCCTCCATGTGGCAGGACTGATCACCTGACTCCTTGACCTGAAAACCAGAACCCACGACTAGCCGGATGTGTCTCCGGCTTAGACCCTCGGGTGTGAGAGTAAGTACGTATGTATGGAGAGCAAAAATGTATTGAACAAATGATATTCAAATGACAAAATTGCAGTTACCTTGTCACCGTTGTAGTGGTAATGTATTTATAGTTGATGTATGTGGTTTATTTGGCAGGGCTACATGAGCTCCGAGATTTGTGGGACAGGTATGCATCATGTGAATGTGTCCTTAAAAGGTCCCTGATTTGTAGGGAAGCAGTTATGACAAGAATAGAAGCACGTGCGTCCGCAACTGTTAGGTCGACGCTAGCTTTGGCAGGTCGAGGTCGACGCTTGTGGTTTGGTCGACCTGACTGACGGGTAGAGTTGGATCGTACCCATAACATGACTTGGATCATAAAGTCGGACTTTGTTAGATCGGGACCTGGTAGGTCGGACAATGAACATAAGTCGGCATATCAATAAGACGGGCCTTGGGACATATGATCATTGGGCCCAGCCCATTGAGAATGTGGTGATCATAATTGCTTGAGAACTGGGCTTTACTCGCTTGGCCCAGCTCGATACTTTTGGTATGTTCAATTGCCATATTTGTTCAGATTGTATGGGTGGGCAGAGTAGGGTGGTGACTAGGGTTGGATGGTTGTGATTAGGATAAATGGGCCCATTGATTAAAAATATAAAATACATTTCATTTTAGGTCTGCCTAATTTCAAATGTGACAAAAGGAGTATGTGATTAAATTGTTAATAACAGTGGAATGATTAGAGATATGTTAACTTTCTTGAATTACAATTTTTTTTATCCCAAATGATATGTTAGGATTGGTAGGAAAATAAGTTACGAGTGAATTGGCCATTAAACTATTTTTTAGAAATTCTTTTAAAAATCTTTTTAAAATAATTTGTCAAGCAATAACTTGTAAGAGCAGCAAATTTCTCTCAATGCCCAAATTCTTTTATATGGAGAAAAAGAGTTGTTTAAATAATTTTCTAATGAAAATGGTTCATTTTTTAAATGATGTTTATTCATTTATTTATATATAAAGCCAATGGAAATGGAATAAAGTTGATGATTATGTCGACATCTAGATAAACTTGTACTCCCTCCGTCCCACATTACCTTACCCATTTTGCTATTTTGGTCGTCCCACTATAAAGTCACACTTTCCTAAAAAGGAATTTTTTAAATACTTCTTTATTCATGGGACCCACTTGTCATACTCACAACAACTATCCACTTACTATTCTCTACCCTACTTTCTCTCTCCTACCCACTCACAACTCCTACTTTAATAACATTATATATATGCACTCCTTATTTTCCGTTCTCAACAGTAAACGAGTAAGATAATATGGGACGGGAGGGAGTATTTAATTAAAAACAAATTTGAAAAAGAAAATGTCATCTCTTATTTAGATTGTTCTTTCTCGGTGATGAAAATGACATTACTATTCTTGGCAGCCAGATTTTTTAGAAGATGACACGGACTACTGGCCAATGGGAATGAAATTAAGTTGAGTTTGTCGACATCTAGATAAATAAAGCCAACACCAAGAATCTTTATCATTGAGTTTATTCAATCAATCATGTATCACAGCTGGCCTTAATCAGTAATGTTCTCTCCCTGTCTTCTTCCTCCCTCTTTTTTCCTCTCTCATAACCAAGAATCTTTCTTTCATCCTCCCCATTTCACCCCTCCGACATACAACTTTTATATCCAATCTCCCACTGAGAAAGATGTAGCTTTAATGTGATGTACCAGAAGTTTTGTTGATAAATCATTTTCTAATGAATAACACAACAAGATGATGTAGCTTTTATCATGAAATACCTTACATTAAAGCTCAATGGTTCATTTTTTAAATGATGTTTATTCATTTATATTATATATAAAGCCAATGGAAATGGAATAAATTTGTTTAATGTGATGTAGCTTTTAAATGATGTTTATTCATTTATTTATATATAAAGCCAATGGAAATGGAATAAAGTTGATGAGACATCTAGATAAAGCCAACACCATCTTTATTCAATCATACTCCCTCCGTCCCGTGACAACTTACACATTTTTCTCATTGAGCATCCCATTACAAATTGCACACTTCCTAAAATGGCAAAGAATATTTACTATTTCACCCACTAATTCTCTCTCCTATTTTGCTTTTATACTCACAACACCAATCAAATCACTATTTTCTACCCCACTTTCTCTCTCCAACCTTACTTTTCATACTCACAACATTTTCTCCACTAACTTTTCCTTAATTCTGGTGCAAACAGTAACTGTGCAAGTTCTACCGGGACGGAGGGAGTATATCACATTCGTAGCTGGCTGGCCTTAATTAGTAATGTCATTTTCATCATTAGATTAGACGACTTGGTACATTATGATTTACAATACTGATGTTATTACCGGTGAAAATATGATATATCGTGTCTCTTTTTTCTCTTTTTTTGTTTTTGTTTTATTGCTAATCTTCTCTATTTACAACAACAACAACATTAATGTCGCAAACACTCCCACCTATGGTTGGGTAAGGGGGGGTGTTTCCGTTGTACACAGTCTAGTCCCGTTAAAACACAAAGAGACTGTTTCGGATGACCCATAAAAATTGCATGGACTGACCTATGTTTTATAACAAATTACGAAACGCAGACAATTTAATAAGCCATTATATTTTATTCCATCATATTTCAAGCAAAAAAATAATGAGTATATGACTATCGAAGAAAAATAATCTTCTCTATATCGATTTTTTTTTTATAATTATACAAGGATTATAAGGACAAAATTGTCTAAAATGCTATTCATTATTTGTCATTTTCGAAATGAGACTCTTATTATAAGACATACGAAAAAGAAAAGCAAGATTCTTATTATTCTGAGACGAAAG
This sequence comes from Adenophora triphylla var. japonica, assembly GCA_022495995.1. Classification (NCBI taxonomy): domain Eukaryota; kingdom Viridiplantae; phylum Streptophyta; class Magnoliopsida; order Asterales; family Campanulaceae; genus Adenophora; species Adenophora triphylla. Next base: position 17,853 of record JAFEMH010006546.1, read on the forward strand.
GAATATTATTTTATTTTGGTTTGTTAACTCTAATTTTACCAAAAATATATAAGTTTGATAATCCTAGTAAAGTTTTTAAAAAAATATTGATGCACCATTACTACAAGTAATAATATATTTAATAGGTTAGACTAGAATATTTCATCCATTCTATTTCAAATTAGATAAAATAAGATAGTGCGGGAGTAAGAAATAATTGTATAATATTATGGTGTTTTGGATATGGAAATTGGTGTAGGGATTGAAAATTGAAATATTAAATGGGGTAATGGTTGTGATTATGATACATGGGCCCATTGATTAAAAATATAAAATACTTTTCATTTAGGTCTGTATAATTTTAAATATGACAAAAGGAATAGGTGATTAAATTGGTAACTACAGTGAAATAATTAGAGATACGTTAACTTTCTTAAATTACACAATTTTTTATCTCAAATTATATGTTAGGATTGGTAGGAAAATAAGCTACGAGTGAACAAGCTATTAAACTTTTTTTTCATAAATCATTTCAAAAATCTTTTCAAAATAATTTCTCCACTTTTTTGAGCAATTATTTCACGTGATTAGTAAATTAATGTCATTAAGCATAATAAGTTTAGTTAATTGAAGAATTACCACATTGGATTCTTAAGCATGTTAGGTCAAGCACTTTCACATAGGAAAGGAAAGGAGTGCTTTTGCTTTTTCTTTTTCTTTTTCTTTTTCTTTTTCTTTTTCTTTTTCTTTTTCTTTTTCTTTTATAGTGGATTCTCTTTTACTTTTATGGGTTAGATTCTTTATGATCACTAACCTCCCTTTCTCTTTGGATTACTTTATAACCATCCCCTACACAATCAAGTTTGCTAATTTTCAAATTGAAGGGGAATTCAAATTTAAGATACCGTTTTTCTTCTTAAAAAGCTCTAATTTAGCCATTTGAGTCCTTAAATTAATTTTTTGGGGGTTAAATTTTCAAGCAAGAGCCTTAATAATAGAGCTTGCTTTTACTGAAATAGTCTGACAAAGAATACCATTCCTGTCAGATACAAGTATATATTCCCTCTTTAAAATTTCAAAATGTTTCATGGTCTCCCGCATCTGGGGCTATATCTCTTTTATGAACAATTCAATCATATATCACATTCACAGCTGGCTGGCCTTAATTAATAATGTCATTTTCATCATTAGATTAGACGACTTGGTACATTATGATTTACAATACTGATGTTATTACCGGTGAAAATATGATATATCGTGTCTCTTTTTTTTTCTTCCTTTTTTATTGCTAATCTTCTCAATTTAATATTACCCCAATGTCTATTCATTTTCTTAGGAAAATAAGCTATGAGTGAACATGCCATTAAACTATTTTTCAAAAAACCTTTTAAAAGTCCTTCAAAATAATTTGTCGAGCAATAACTTGTAGGAGCAACAAATTTCTCTCACCGCCCATATTCTTTTATATGTGATGGAAACACAATAAAATATAAAAAAAAAAAAAAATTGTATGATTCAAGGGTGTGATCGATGATAGAGCCCAAACGGTCACACATAATTAAACAAAACAAAGAAAGAAACAATTGATTTGGAAACTGATTTGGAGTGATTAATATTATTAAATAACTTCTAGATCCACTACTAAGTTGGGTTTGTGAAGAGTATGCATAAATCCTTCCTATCCCCTTCGCCCCTAAATAAATATCGGAAAAAAGTTTTAAACTTGCTGTAATTGATTAAAAATGAAATTTGAAAGAGAAAATGTCATCTCTCATTTAGACAATCTTCTTGTTCAGTAGTTATCATCTTTCTCAGATTCTTGACGACTGATTTTTTAAATGATAGACACGGACAGCCTAGCCAATGGGATCGGGGCATTCCAGCAAGTTGGGAGAGGCTATGGGATCGGGCAGTATGATTGATCCCATTCCAGCAAGTTGGAAGAGGTTGTAGGATCGGAGCGGTATGATTGACCCCATTCCAAAGCAACTTGGAAGAGGCGGTATGAGACGGACCGCTAGCCAATGGGAATGGGATAAAGTTGAGTATGTGGATATCTTTATCATTGAGCTTATCACAGCTGGCCTTAGTAATGTTATTATCATTGAGCTTATTCAATCTTGTTCGGTAGTTATCATCTTTCTCGGTGATTGATTCTTTGTGAGTCAGATTTTTTAAATGATGACACGGATCGCTAGCTAATGGGAATGGACTAAACTTGTGTTTAATTAAAAACAAATTTGAAAAAGAAAATGTCATCTCTCATTTAGACACTCTTCTTGTTCAGTAGTTATCATCTTTTTCAGTGATTGATTCTTGACAGCTAGATTTTTTTAAAGTTGTGTTTAATTAAAAACAAATTTGAAAAAGAAAATGTCATCACTTATTTAGACACGGACCGCTGGCCAATGGAAATGAATAAAGTTGAGAATGTCGACATCTAGATAAAGCCAACATCCTCTTTATCACTGAGTTTATTCAATCATCTTTTTCAGTGATTGATTCTTGACAGCCAGACTTTTTAAATGATGTCTATTCATTTATAGTATACTCCCTCCGTTCCGCCCGATGCTTCATCATTTTGGTGAAACACGCAAATTAAGAAAAGTGATGAGCGGAAAATGGGTTGTGAGAGGGAAGAAGTGAGTGGATATGACAAGTGGGGCCCACTATTTAAATATGTGAGGGAAAAAAGTTAGTGGATATGACAAGTGGGCCCCACAATTTAAGTATGTGAGGAAAAAGTGAGTGGGGTTGACAAATGGGGCCCACATTTATTACCATTTTAGGAAATGTGAAGCTTCTACCGAGACACCTATTTGGGTAAAGGGTGAAGCTTCGGAAGGAACGGAGGGAGTATATAAAGCCAATGAGAATGGAATAAAGCCAATGGGAATGGGATAAAGTTGAGTGTGTGGACATCTTTATTCATTTATAGTACATACTCCCTCCGTCCCGCCCGAAAGGGCATTTTTGTGTCCTTGCACGGGAATTAAGAAAAGTGATGTAGGAAAGAGAAAAAGTGTATAGTGGAATAAATGTTGTGAGTGAAAGGTGATGTAGGAAAGAGAAAGTGGGTAGGAAATAGTTAGTGGATATTTATTGTGAGAGTCAGAGAGTATGACAAGTGAGTCTCACAAATAAAGAAGTAATAAAAAAATTTCCATTTTTGGGTTGTGCCCTTTCAAATGGGACGCCAAAAAAGGAAATTTGTGCCCTTTCGGGCGGGACGGAGGGAGTATTTTTTTTTTCAGTATCTTTGGTCAATGGGAATGGAATAAAGCCAATGGGAATGAGAATTAATGGAATTTATGTATTTATAGCTACGTTTTAGTGTCAATTAAGTTCTATACTCCCTCCGTCCCGCCCGATGCTTCACCATTTTGGTGAAGCACGTAAACTAAGAAAAGTCATGAGTGGGAGAAGGGTTGTGAGAGGGAAGAAGTGAGTGAATATGACAAGTGGGACCCACAATTTAAATATGTGAGGGGAAAAAGTTTGTGGATATGACAAGTGGGCCCCACAATTTAAGTATGTGAGAGGAAAAAGTGAGTGAGGTTGACAAATGGGTCTCACATTTATTACCATTTTAGAAAAGTTGAAGCTTCTACCGGGACATCCATTTGGGTAAAAGGTGAAGCTTCGAACGGGAAAGAGGGAGTATATATTTCCTGATATAATTTTTGGTTCCATTTAATTTGTACTTTTAATGGGTCAATCATCTACAATTTGTTGTTGTAAATTAATAAACAATATGAAGCTGTTGAAGCTCATGGGTCCAATTCAGCTGGAATTGTTCGGGTTTTTTTTTTTTTTCAGTATCTTTGGTCAATGGGAATGGGAAAGGAATATTGCTGGCCTTAGTAACGTTATTTTCATCATTAGATTACTGTCAACATGAGAAGTACACAAACTGTTGAAATTACTAAAAATTATGCATATGTGCATTTCCAGGCACACTACCATAAACAAACAAGTAGAGAAGAGATATATACCTGTTTTAAAAGTCTACTGAACTGTGCCTTGGAAATTTCGGGACTCCCACCAAGAATGTTTCCCCGAATACTAACTGGAAGCCCACTCAAAGGCTCTAAACAATCAAGAATTAAGATATAATCAGAAATAAGGAACTAAGGACGAAATCTAATTATAAGTAGTACAAATCAAATACCCTTTTTTATATGATCACAAATCAGATAACTTTTTATAAGATCACAAAGCAGATACCTGCAACGATTGCACCCTTCTGTTGTAGCTCAGAAGGCGTCAGATTTTGAAAAGCATTTTCCTGTACAATCACACCTTTTGCAGCCAAAGCTGAGTTCAGACCATAAGATATTGTAGGGCCTTCTCTGCTATATCATCATATAACAAGCTAGAGTCAATTACAGTCTCTGCTTTGTAGGTAGCCCCCCTCCCCATCCCCTAAAACAACCTTTGCCCCCATACCCACCCATATAGAAAGAAGGAAAAAAGAATCAGAGTGTTATTTGTAATAATATTCAAATAAAACCTCAAAATACAACAACAACAACAAAGCCTTAGTCCCAAAATGATTTGGGGTCGGCTAACATGAATCGTCAAGACATCTTAATACAAATTCCTATTCTTCATACGCCATTATTCATACATTGTTCATATTTGTGTAGACCTTAAGTATTTAGATTGATGTAACAATAAATATGGCAATGCAGCAAGGAAAGTTGCAAGTACACTGTCAGGGTTAACTAAAACCAAAAAGGAAGGAAATCACCCTATCCTGTAAGAGAACTTTAATGAGGACCTTATCATAGTAAATAAGACATCGAGTGGCAAACACCCCAGATTGGTACCAAGTCTCGTCATCCTTACAACAACAACAAAGCCTTGGTCCCATCCTTATCTCTACCAAATGATCTGAAGTTAATCAAGGGGGAAAAACTGAGTCTCAGGTCTACCCAAGCATCCTAGGCAATTTGACAATAGCATTAACAAAAGAGAGGTATTTCGTAAGTCAACTAATCCATTATCCCCCAGAACCTGTCAATGCTGACCCCCTCCCATTAAAGCACTCTGAGCCTGGGAGAAACTGTCTCTGACTCTCATCTAAAACTGGAAACATTCTCTAAGACTGCAGTTTGGGAACTTATAAATGCTGGTGATTATACCAAATGGGTCAACAATTATCCCCTCGAGTAGATCGCAACTCGTTACTGACCAAAGTGATAAAAATTGAGATAATACTCAAACTCACATCATTTGCATAAACTCCAAAATCTTCCTCCGTTTTCCCTGTTTCCAAGACCACAAACATTTGTAGACGAAAATTCCATCAGGCTAACTAAAAAATGTTAAATTCAATTTTGCAAGATGAATTTCCTTAGCCTTTCATTAGGCTTTTTGAAAAAAAAATTATTAATAATCCAACTTTATGCATTTTTATGTTCAAGTTCTCCACTATTATTAGATAAACAAGTTATCAAAATTAGAAAAAACATATATAGATGTACGGTTGGAACCTCACCTAGACAAGGCTGTCTTTTCAGTTTCATCTTCAAACAATGGAGCAGAAACTGCGTACTGCAAAATCCAACAAGAGGAGGTTATCTTAAGTTTTCAGCAGTTCTTATACCAAAAAATTAAAAAATTCAGCAGTTCCTATTTTATGAAGCCGCAAAGTAGAACTTAATAAGTGAAGCATTGAATTGAGGCATGAACTATTAAATAACACTTCAAATTTTGCAGTTTCAGTACTAGATTTCAAGATATTGCTATAAATATAAACTGGTTCATCTTCTGCAAAAATAAAACAAAAAAAAGGGTAAATCTGAATAAAGAAAGGTCATATGCTGATTGTTTCAGGCACCTTGAAAATGAAAATGTCAAACCCTTTCAATGATATCAGATGAAATTCTGTTCACGCTTGTCAATAGAAAACAATTTCATGCAACTTATACATAACCATGGACTAAAGATAGTAATCAGAATTCTTAAATATGAGGTCAAAAGCACGATGCGCACTTAAGCTGTTAAACAGAAATCAGCCATATACCTAGTGTCCATCATGAACACAATGTTTCTTTCTGCCTTCTACTATGCTTGCCACGTGTTCAATCAGCTGACTGACCAGCGTCAGTTAACTAGTGTCTTACAATGCTCAAACACCATAAAAACTTGTTCAAATCATAGTTGCTCATTTAGAATGGATTATGGATCATAAAAACAAGAAGCTGGTTTTATTTTTGTGCTCTCTCGAGATTGTCATGCTATGTGACAAGAAAGCATACCACAAATTAGCATGTTTGACAAATGGGCCCCATTGAACTAATAAGTATTATTCCCTCTGTCCCATAATAATTGTCGTATTTGACTTGTCAACGTTTTACTTGCTTGTGCATTGCTTGTACAATGGTAAATTGCATAAAGACTCTTTCATTATTTAGATATGTGATATTTATTTTGGTTAAACCATCTTGTTTATGTAACTGAAACAGTGAAACTTTAAAGTTGAAATCCTGTGCATTTTTAGGTCCTTGGGGTGGACAAGACGGCATCTCAGGCTGAAATTAAGAAAGCGTACCACAAATTAGCATTGCGTCTTCATCCTGATAAAAATCCTGGTGATGAGGTGATGCTTGATTCTTTTAGACCCTAGTTGGAAAGTTCTGGAAGCTATTTTCATTTTCTGATTTGCCATTTTTCTACTTTTAGGATGCCAAAGAGAAATTTCAGCAGTTGCAGAAGGTGATATCAATTCTTGGCAATGAGGAAAAACGAGCTGTCTATGATCAGACTGGCTGTGTTGATGATGCTGTGAGTAATATGTCAAGTTTGTTTTTTGTTCTATCTGTTTCAATAAATACTCCATTTGGAACATTTCAATGGTAAAGGAAGGCAATAAGAAGAGCCGTACTTCTGACTCGCGGTAGGATTTCCCGTTTCTGCCTTCTTTCTTCTGAACATTTCCAAATTCCAAGCTCTTGCCCTAGCGTACGATCTGGCTCATCCATTTTTAATTGGGTATAGACGGTCGGCTTCTGAACAATTTCCCATTTTTATTATCGTTATCGTTTTGACGATGAGTTGATGGAGGTCATACTTCCTTCACCTAAATGAGAACTTAATTTAGCAGCTCTTTCCTAAACTCGTGAATGCAAAACCCTATTATTATTAAAGCGTTGAGGATAAGTCCTACCGTACTCCAACTTGGTAGTTTCCACCGCCTGTCCAGGGTTGAGCCCTGGGATTTGACGGCCCGATCAAATAAATGATCTTCCTACTTTTTTGGTATTACTATCAATAAACTTTGAGCAATAATTTTAGGTTAATTACTAATTATTTATACACCATTATAAATACTATCAATCACAATTTTTAGATTTCCATTAAAAATAATTAACTTAACCTAAAATTATTGTTCAAAGTTCGTTCAAAGTAACAACAAAAAGTAGGAAGATCATTCTGGGGCGGAAGGAGTACAAATTGTTCAAATAGCTCTCCTGGGAAAAGATGAAGTTAGGATCTGTATATTAATTTCTTTCTTTTGTTGAGTTACAGGACCTCGCGGGCGACGCAGTTCAAAATTTAAAGGAGTTCTTCTGAACCATGTACAAAAAGGTGTGCTTTTATATGATTTTCAACGTGTTCTGTAAATTTCTTTCCCTAGTAATATATTTCTTGACATTCTCTGTGCGAATATAACACATACGGTGTATTTATTACAGGTCACCAAGGCAGATATTGAAGAGTTTGAAGCAAACTATAGAGGATCCGACTCAGAGAAAACGGATCCTCCGTTTTCCCTGTTTCCAAGACCACAAACATTTGTAGACGAAAATTCCATCAGGCTAACTAAAAAATGTTAAATTCAATTTTGCAAGATGAATTTCCTTAGCCTTTCATTAGGCTTTTTGAAAAAAAATTTATTAATAATCCAACTTTATGCATTTTTATGTTCAAGTTCTCCACTATTATTAGATAAACAAGTTATCAAAATTAGAAAAAACATATATAGATGTACGGTTGGAACCTCACCTAGACAAGGCTGTCTTTTCAGTTTCATCTTCAAACAATGGAGCAGAAACTGCGTACTGCAAAATCCAACAAGAGGAGGTTATCTTAAGTTTTCAGCAGTTCTTATACCAAAAAATTAAAAAATTCAGCAGTTCCTATTTTATGAAGCCGCAAAGTAGAACCTAATAAGTGAAGCATTGAATTGAGGCATGAACTATTAAATAACACTTCAAATTTTGCAGTTTCAATACTAGATTTCAAGATATTGCTATAAATTTAAACTGGTTCATCTTCTGCAAAAATAAAACAAAAAAAAAGTGTAAATCTGAATAAAGAAAGGTCATATGCTGATTGTTTCAGGCACCTTGAAAATGAAAATGTCAAACCCTTTCAATGATATCAGATGAAATTCTGTTCACGCTTGTCAATAGAAAACAATTTCATGCAACTTATACATAACCATGGACTAAAGATAGTAATCAGAATTCTTAAATATGAGGTCAAAAGCACGATGCACTCTTAAGCTGTTAAACAGAAATCAGCCATATACCTAGTGTCCATCATGAACACAATGTTTCTTTCTGCCTTCTACTATGCTTGCCACGTGTTCAATCAGCTGACTGACCAGCGTCAGTTAACTAGTGTCTTACAATGCTCAAACACCATGATTCTGCTTATGAACAGCTGGTAATGCCATTAAAGTATTGCCATTGATGCTGATCCTACCTATATACCTAATTTGCAGAAGTAGATTGTATTCGTCCAGATCATCTTTAGCCAAGTTTAGGAATTTTATCATTTCTACTACCCGAACCTGGTATTTCCACATTGCTCATCGGGAATTTACAGCTGCAGCAGGTTCATAAACTATGTAGGTGCAGTAGGCGCCTATAGAGGATGAAGGAAGAGCTAATTTGGTGTTGAATTATTATATATAGCAACGGCAAACTAATTTGGGTAACTAGAAAAAGGAAAAAGAAAACGATTTCGCCGGCCGGAGTATGTAGGAAGAGGAGGGAAAAGAAAGAGAGCTTACATCAATAAGGTATTCTCAGAACTACTACATGTGAACCCTGGAAGTTCTTATTATCCACTACCCAGGGGCGGAGCCAGGGGGGGCATGGGGGAGCACTCGCCCCCCCCAGCGGCGGAAATGCAGTGGAAAAAAATTTTTTTTGCCCCCCCCATATTTTTTTTATATATGTATATATATAATTAACTTCAAGATTAACACCAGTGAGTGGTGTGGTTCAGTGGTAGAAGGGGTGAAGTTAAAGCCTTTGGTGTTTCCTTTCAAATCCGTGTTCGAGCCCTGCTACCTACATTTTCAATTAATTTTATTTGTCCTCCATCTTTGCTATTCTCTCTTTCTCTCTATCCATTTCTTTTACTTAACAGTTTTGTTGTTCATTTTCTCCTAATTTCCTCACATTTTTTCAATCTTAATTAATTAGTTAGGCTTTTCCCATTTCTTAATTCTTTACATTTTTAACTAAAATACATTGTATTTCATGGATCCTACCAATTTTTTACTTGTCCGACCCGAAATTTTTTTTTCGGGGGCGCTGCCCCCGAAACCCCGTAAAATCTTGCCCCCCCTGGGGCAATTCCTGGCTCCGCCCCTGCCACTACCCAGACAATACAAGTACCAGAATTTATTCTTAAAGTATACCTCAAACATATTAAAGTATCCGTTGAATAGCTCCGGTATGTAACATTCCCAGTCAATGAAGTTGTAGTTTTTTATGATACGAGCTGTAACAGCTGCCCATTGACTGTTCCAAAACTGATAATTCGGTATTGAATCCCACTGTCGCCTACAATTTTCGATCCATTCACTGTCGTGACAACAACAAGTTATCAGGTTGATTCACTAATTCATATCAAAACTCATAGAAAGTATCAAGAAAAGTGCTAATATTCCTTACTGCTAATAGAAGTCCTTGTTGTCCAAATTTTAAGGAAGAAATAACCTTACAAACCCTGAACCTTCAAAAGACGAGCTGTGCCACGGATTTTCCAATAGAGGTAAACTAACAAAGAACCATGCTCACGAATTGAGATGGAATAAGCATAAACCCTGTAGCACAAACATGAGCCAATCGGCGGTACCCGGTGAAAGTCGATCCCTACAATGGACTTAATTAGATCAAAATGCTCTACTTTGATTAACGTACTTCCATCAAACACTTTATAGACTACCCCGACATCGGATCAATACAGACAACATTACACTCAATAGCATCCTCTCGAATGCAAACTAACCGATAAGCAAACTCTAAACGAGTCATTAAGCGGTGCAATCAAACTCCAAATACACACTATAAAGAACAATTGAATTACACATTCGGTAGAAAGATGAACTCACGGGTAGATAACGTAAACCCATTTCGTAGTGGAGTAAACTGATTTGGCAAACTTTAAACAATCATAATATGAGCAAAACATTTCAAATCAACAATTTAATACCCTCCTAATTTCATAAAACAAAAATAAACCCTAAAACAAAAGTAATTTCATCAAATCAAAATAAACCCTAACTAAAATTAGAAACCAAAATCAAAAATCAACATTGCCTTACTAATTCTTGTCCCGATTAGCTTTCTAGGTTTAGTTCAAACTTCAAACACACAAATTGGAAACCCTTTTCATCTTATATTCAAACCCTTGAGCATAAATTTGAAACATATTTCAAATTCATATATATTTGTAAAATAATTCAAATACAATCGATACAAATGACTGAGAAAGATTAAAAGGGTTTCCAATTCTAAACCATAAAATTGTAAAAGATTAGAAATTTGAGCGAGAGCGAGAGCCTGTTAAGCAAGGAAAAGCGATACCTATCCGACGCGGGCGAGGCGTAGCGATGCAGATGCAGTTGCTTGGTCGCGTGGTGCGTAGTCTCGCCCTCCGTTTCCGACTGCTCTGTCGTCGTCGTCGTCGGTTTTGGGTTTGGGAATCGACTGGAAAGTGTTTGATGCGTATGATTCAAAACCAAAAAAATAAATAAATAAACCTCTTATGAATATGAAGTGTAATAGTGTATAATATTATAGCGCTTCTATTATTCTTTTCGCCAAAAACTTATAAAAAACGCATTTTTTGTTAACTTAATAAAAAACATGTTTTACCGTCTTCCTAATAACAACACATAGTTACGTAACATCTCTCTCTCTCCTCTCTCTCTCTATACGCAAAGGGAAAGATCGCGTCTTCTTCGTCTCCGGCAACCCCAATTGCAATCGCCCTCACCGTCTTCTCCTTCTCCGGCAACACCAATCCCCTCTCCGATCCCAGAAATCAACCGGCGGCAGACAACACATAACCGACGATGACTTGGAGAAGATGAACTATTTGAGAGCCGTAATCAAAGAAACCTTCCGTTTACACACTCCATTACCATTACAAAGGATTTGATTTTGAATTGATACCGTTCGGATCGGGACGGAGGGGGTGTCCTGGGATTGCGTTTGCAGCGGTGACGATTGGGTCGGCGCTTGCGAATTTATTGCAGAAGTTTGATTGGGGATTTCCGAATGGGGAAAATGGTGAGAATTTGGATATGACTGAAGCACCTGTTGTTTTATAACGATTAATCAAGTGCCAGTTGGTGTTTAATCAAGTGCCCGTTAGTGTATAATAGAGTGCCCGTTAGTGTATAATCAAGTGCCCGTTGGTGTATAATTGAGTGCCCGTTAGTATATAATCAAGTGCCCGTTAGTGTATAATCAAGTGCCCGTTGGTGTATAATTGAGTGCCCGTTAGTGTATAATAGAATGCCAGTAAGTGTGTAACTGAGTGTCAATGTATTTTTGAATGCCAGATCATGTAATTTTGAATGCCAGTCCATGTTTTTTTGAATGCCAGTTCATGTTTTTTTGAATATTAGCAAAAATAATTATCAGTGTTTTTGAGTGCCAGTATATGCATTTTTGAGTGCCAGTAAATGTGTTTTCAAATGCCAGTCCATGTATTTTTGAATGCCAGTGTAAAAAAGTGCTAGTGCATGTATATTAAGTGACTTTATAAACTAACACTGACACTTGGTTACACTAACACTGGCACTTTGTTACACTAACACTGGCACTTTGTTAAACTAACACTGGCACTTGTTTTACACTAACACCAGCACTTTGATACCCTAACACTGGCACTTTATTACACTAACACTGGTACTTTTTACACTGGCACTGGCACTTTGTTACACATGCACTGCTTCGTTGAATTGACCCAAACTTCAGCAAATTAAACCCTTTTTCCACACCATTGAAGGACATTCTGTTTATCCAACGAAAAAACGAAGAGCTATGGAATCAAATCACACAGTTATCTTCAATTAATTATGTACCAATCAATAAAGTACCAATCAATTATGTAACGAAGCAGAATTGACAATGGACATTAATGGCGGAACTAGGGCACGAATTGTAGGTTACTAAATACTCAAACTGAGTGAACGCCGGAGAACGATCGGAGCTTGGGATGGCCAGAGAAGATGATCGGAGTTTGGGATGACACGAATTCGTGTAATTACAAAAATGCCACCGTTCATTTTGAAAACACGTTTTTCCTTATCTTAAGAAAAAACTAGTTTTTTATAAGACCAACTCATTCTTTTCAGCGGTTAGCTTTTCGCAATCTCAAGATGCGTTTTCGTAATATGCGATATGTTAGTTAATTTTTTTTATTTTTTTATCCTTAATTATCTATATCTATATCTATATATATATAAAGGTTGAAGTGCATATAACACTTCAACAAGCTCATTTTCCCTTCAAAATATAGATGGTTCTAGAATATTTTTTGTTTTAAATCAACTAATTAAGAAAACAATTAATTCTCTTTAAATTAACCTATTATCCTATTCTCTCCCCTATTAATTAAATGCAAATGAAACATTACTTTTTTTCTTTTACTTTTAGCTACTATACCTAAACTCCTTTCTTTACAAATTCATAAATATCATTGTTTTGCAATCTTTTAATTTTGCAAGTAAAAAATAAAATATAAAAAAACAATAGTAAAAATACATTTATAAACACATGGAATTTTTCATTTAATGAATTGATATTTTTGAAATGTGGGTAACAGTAATAATTGTTTTTTTAAAGACTTATGTATAACAATGATATTTAGATATATTTTTTTCATTTTTTTCTTAAATGAAGATTTTTTTTAAAACGGTAATAGTTATTGATTATGTTTAGAAATCTGTAATATTATTAAATTAATGTGATGATATATTTTTGTTGAAAATTTTGTTTTCAAAATTATATTCTCTTAAATTATTCTTGTTTTTATTATAACATTTTTCCTTTTTCTTCATTAGTTTCTTCGAACGAAGTGATTTTTTTAGTTAATAGTAAAAAATAGGCTTGAAATCTTATTTAGCCACTTTTTTGATACAACTTTTGAGTTTATTGTTGATATTTTTTTTGTTCATTAAAATATCAAAAAATAATAAAATAAAAAACTGAGATTTTAGTGTTTTATTGAACCATTTTCTTAAATAGTAACATATAATGAAGTTTCAATGAGCGTTATTTAGATAAACATTCATAAATTAAAAAAAATGGTAAATGCAAAGTATAAGAAAGGATTTTCAATTTTTGGGATAATTATTTTACATTGAAATTTTAAATTCATTATTTTTTTGGGTTATAAATTTTATATTTATTGCTAAAACAATAAATATGGTGTCATAACTATTTCAAAATATTTTTCTAAAAAATATCTATTTTATATGGGGTTTTCTAATTAAAAACTATAAGATAATTTAAATAAAGAAAACTATTATATAATATTGGTTAGAAAATACGAAGTATGACTTTATAAGATTATATCCAAAAAAAATATTTTTTAAAAGACGTAAATTAATGAAAAAAATAGAGTTGTTGATAATATTATTTACTTAGAAATAAAATAATTAATTTTATTTAATGACAGTCATGCAAATCAAATCATATAGTTATATTAACTATATGATTGAGTTCATGTTATTTATCAAAGTTTTTTTGATCGTGCGTTTAGCGCACGGGTGTTACACTAGTTAAATTTAAAGATGTGAATGCATTATATAAGTTTACACCTTAGATAGCGCTTTATAAAAGTGCTATCTAAGGTGTGTTTCCTAAGGTCCAATCTGTACTAGTGAAAAGTTGGGCCTTTCATTGACTTTAATGTGTTGCACAGTCACACAAAATATATTTGCACACATAATGTAGTGACCGTCTTTTCGTGATATCTACTTGTAGTTTAGTTCATTAGTGCGCTTGCTTTTGGCTTGTGTTCTTTTTCTATGCTCCAGCCGCAACTTCATTACATAATTATGCGACGACAGCAGATTTGGCTATCTCTGAGCCTTTGGCTCTAGAGATAAATTCTTTTAGCCAAGTGTGTTTAGTAGCTACAGGGGGACATTTCTACCTCTGTTTGAAGGCTGAAACATTGTCTTGCAATTCCACATTACATATGCTTTTCTCATTCTAGTTATTACCAAGAAGAGGTTTAGAGTGGCCTCAGGTCCACAAATTAAACGCTTTAAGATGTGTGTTTGTTGTCCTAGAAATCTGTGCCTTGCCTTTTAGCTTCTGTTGATCGTTTATATATATATATTTATATTTTCCTTGTTATGTGATCATGCTTGAGGGAATATAGTATATCATTAACTTTTTGGCATTTACGTACCTCCAGGTTGCACCATATAATACATTTACCCGCAACTGGAGGACCACATTAATCAAGTTGGTATTGAGGCTAGTGTCAACAGATGGGCTGAACCTGTAGCGCTTGGTTTGGTTGATCCACATGATTCAATATCTCATCCTGCTGGTGTTTTCGTTGTTCAAGCTGAGTCTGCTACTCGTATAGATCCTGATCAGTTTACGAACTTTTTGGTATGTTTTTGTCTTCTATTATATAAAGTTACATGCTCTGATGGCTTTACTTTTAGCTAGATACATTTTTTATGACAAAATTGAGTAGATACTATGATAGTATGATGTTCTTGCACAGATTCCGAACAGGATTGAAGGTGAATCACCTGGTTCTACCAAAGATAATCCATTTCCTTTACCAGATGTCTATATGGAATCACAGCAGAGAAACGTAAGTGCAAGATATTTGTGTTTCTTGTTCATTAACATTAGTGTTTTTTCTCTCCGTAGGGTTGTGTTGGCACGCAGATTAAGTTGCTTAAATTACTTGACAGTTATTTATTCTTGTTTTTATTAATTCCAGCACAAGAATTTAGCGGACGTGAAACAAGTTTTGAGAGAAACACAGCTTGAAGATAGCAGGAAAAAGGAGCTGTCGAGTGCACTCCATGTCTATTTCAAAGAATGGCTATATGGTAACCAATGCTTTTACATTACTGAGTCGTGCACTTCGTTTTGTTTTTCCATAGTTTATAGACAAATGCCATGACACAATTGTGGTTCAGATGATGCCATTTGAACTACTCTGCCGTCCCTAATTGAATGTCCAAGTTTCACTTAAAGGGACACTCTGAAAATGTGTATTTTTTATGTACTTTAATGGTAAAGATGCATAAATATTCTTGTTATTCACTATCTAAACATTAGTTTTATGATAATAAAATGAATAGTGAATCTTTTTTGATAAAATAAGTGTTGTATATGACTTGTCAAACATTTTAATAATGGTGATGTATGTATTTGTACCTGGTTTGTACCAATGTCAATTTGCACTACTATTTCATTTTCTAAAAACCCAACATTTATTTTTGGATGGGAGGGAGTACAAGATAATGGTTAAGATCATTGAATTAACAATATCTAATACTATAGATACTTCTGTTAATTTTTGGTATAATTTATGATTATTATCAATTCATTCACTTGTATTTTTTTTTTATTTGGTTAGATTGTAGAAGTTACATGGAGAACTAATTTCTTTTTAAAAAATTTCAGCTTCAGGTAACATCAGACAACTGTACTGTCTACAAGGTGAATAACAGAGTGCAATGTGGATCCCTTTCGTGCCAAAGGATAAAAGCGAGCACCAAAAGCGACATTTTTGTTTTATGGATTTCAAGTATCAGATTGCACAAGTTCTTCTTGGCTTATCTGTTGCTAACTCAATTGTAATTTTCAGCTCTAGGTGTTCTCCAATAATACTTGATTTAAGAACTGTGATTACCCTCGAGATTGCAATTGCTAACTCAATTGTAATTTTCCTAACGATGAATAAACTTTTAACTTCCAATGTGTAGTGCTCGATTTACTTTGCTTTCTGTTTTTTCTTTTTCGTTTCCTAACGCTGTAGTGTTATCTCATGAACTCGAGCCATTTTGTTTTGCCAACTTATTATGAGGTTAATGCTCCTCTTTCTCCCTATCAATTGAGATTGGATTGTTTGGAATCCACCTCTTCTGTGTGTAAATGGACGCTGCAGATGTTTTGAAATGGATCTCATTCTACTTCTTCTGCTTAAATTATTATTTGAGCAGCTATTGATAGGCCGGTTTGGTGAAGTTTCATCAACGTTGTTCGGAGCTGCATTTGCAGAGATAAAACCAGTGTTCTAAAAATTGCTGGAGTTGCATTTGCTGAGATAAAATCAGTGTTTTAAAAATCGCTCGTTTAAGCCTCGCCTATGCGTTAGACAACCATTAAACAGCGTGACCACTTCAAATCCGTCAAGAAACGCCTAAGGTTAAAAAATTGTTACCTCAAATCCGCCAAGAAATGCTTTTGGTCAGAAAATTGTTGCCTAGTCACCTTACGTGTCGAACTAGGCGCTCTACTGCCAGAATCTGCCTTACTATTTAATATTTTCATAAAATATTTGTTTCTAAAAAGAAGTTGTTGTTTATCCGTAAAAATTTCAAAAAATCTCGAACTTTAAATTTTGAATTGACTCATTTAAATCTCAAATCTAAATCTAGGACTTACAATCAAAATTTTCTAATCAGTTTCTCTCATCATCTTCACTCTTCATCTTTATCTCCATTTTTGTCAGTTTATTTTTCGACACCAATTATTGAATTAAGATTTGAAAGATTTCGATATCCTCCTTCATCTTGCAGTCACATCAATTTATTTCACTCAATAATATAAAATATGTCTAAATTCTTGTTTAGGCTCCAACTAAGTTCCACCTAGGCACGCTTTAGATCCGCCTATCAATTTTTAGAACGTAAAAGTTGTCAACCTAGTGCCGAGAGATCTTGTAACCAAATCCTGTACTCTCGTTTGGTCTTCACGTTTCAAGGCAAATGACATACTATGACAAATCTTCACAACAACAATTGTTTTAATATAAATTAAAAAAGATATAAAATATAAATAAATTAAAAAAAGATATAAATTGTATGGGTACAGAAAAAAAAACCCTACAATATGTAAAGAGTTACTAAAGTCGGTTGTAAGCACAGAGAGTGCAATCTTGTTAATAACCCTACAATTGAATGACTGTAGTTCATGTATTATCTACTTTGATTCTTCTTGGCAAAGTCGGTTGTAAGCACAGAGAGTGCAATCTTGTTAATAATATAAAGTTGGTTCTTTTTTTCATAGAAATTATCATTTTTGAATGATAATTTCTAAAATCCCTTTCTGCGAATTTGTGCTTGTGTTTGAGATTTTGTGCTTGAATATGAGCTACTGTAGATAAAAATCACACAAATTGCTTTCGCAAGCACAGTAATCTTCTTTCTCTGTGATTAGTTTTGGACACCCACGACACACGAATAGTAGTCGTCTTTCTCTGTGATTGCTTCTTGACAACCATAACACACAAATTCCACCTCCTATATTCTTGAGGATCAATGGATGTTCAGAATGACGGAAATGTTCAATTCTTTTCATCTTCTCTTCCACTCTATCTTTCCCGTTGGAGATTGTCAAAATATATTGCGGTTGCCAACTCATTTAAATTTGTGTTTCTGTACAACAACATTACCTCATAGTGCCGCAAATGCTCCCACCTACGATGGTGTAATGGGGTCAGATGTACATTTATTTAAACTATAGCAACATGTATTCATGTCTCCCACGTCTTTATCTTCATCTGAAGTGTTGGACTCTACAAACGTGCTCATTTAAAAAAAAATTAACTACAATTTCAATAACTTGTCCATTCAATTTTGGGAGTACACAAGAAGAACAGGAGCTTAAATAAAAAAGAGAACTAATAACATTACACTTATAATTAAATAAATTGTCTTTTACAACAAATGTTCATCCTGCAATATAATAAGAAGCAATTCACTTAAATAGCTTTATGCCTCAATTCTCTTCTTGCACATGATATGCAAAGTTTGAAACCACAAGGTGCACACTCCAGGATAGGTTTCCCGTTCTTGTCACCACCACATTGGCCACACAATGAAGCATTCTCGCTTTTAATATTTCTAACAAATGTGAGTGGATGTGTGTGAATTTTGTCAATATTAACCTTTCCACCAAATTTTACATTTGAATACTCAAACGGAGACAAGCAATCAGTATGAAAAGATTGGTTGCAATCTTTGCAATGATACATCCAATCCCTTGGGTTAACATCCTCCTCACAGATTTCACAAATAAAATCACTTGGATGGTCTTTAATAGGGGGATAGGTCAAGGGGATGGAATGTCTGCCATATTCATGCCTGACCGACCCAGGATAATTGACACAAATGATGCACAGGTTGAAACTGCAAGCTTTGCAGCTATAAACGTACCCGCTGAAGAAGAAGAAGATTCTACTACAAGCATTGCATCTGAGATTATTTCGATCATGTATAGGTAAATAACTTCTGACTAGTGGATGCTGCCCATGAGAATTGTGTTTGATTCTACTGGGAATTAAGTTAGAAGCACACCCTATATCAAGTTTCAAGTTGCAAGATACACACTCACATAAGAACCCATTGCAACCTCGTAAGCAAAAAGAGCATTTGAATAAATCATAGCAACTTTTAGACTTCTTCACCTTGATTGAATGACCAGAATCGAGTGGGCATTGGAGCTCTTCTGGTAACTCAGCACAAAATTTGTGGAGAAAGAAGTTACATTTGCTGCAACTGTAGAAGGGAGCTGAGATAGGACGCACGCATCCATCACAAATCATATCATTGTATGCCACATTATTAGTTGTAATGATACTTATAGGATGATGATGAAGCCTATGGGATATCTCTGTTGGTCCGTCATCATAAGCCACACTTGCTATTTTATTAGCTACAAAAAGACTTGGGGGATCTGGTACTGACTCACAATTAGGGAAAGGAAGTTGCATTAATTGACTGGATTCTGTATCACCTTCTTCATCTTGGATCTTACTTTCACCTGTACTGTGGATGAGATTAACTACAATTATCAATATGAGATATTGCGATCTAAGACCGATAGCAAAGAAAATGAGAAACAAAAAAAAAAAAAATAAAGGGAGAGAGAGATGGGGAGGTTGAAGAATGTACTTACGTCAACCTCGGGGGATTTGATGTAGCACACTTGAGATGATTAAAATATCTGCAATTGTCACAATAGTAAACCCAATCTGATGGAATCACTTCCTCTTTGCAGATATCACAATACTGTATGAAGTTTAGGTGTTGTTCTGGAAGAGAATATGCGAGGATCAAAGGATCATCATGATGAACAACTTTAATGGATTTAGGTGCAGAGGCACAACTTTTGTGGATCCAAAAATAGCAAGTGTTACAAAAATAGGATAAGTCTTTATCTTCCGTATTACAAGCATCACAGTGGAACAACGAAGATCTGAAGTTGAATGTTAATGGGTGTGGGTGGCCTTCATGTTGAAAATTATTCTTCTTCCCCTCCTGCAGAAAGAAACTACATTTGACATCGATGACAAACCTACATAAGGTACAATGGTAGGTGAACCACTTCCATTCACGTTGACATATACTGCACTCACGAATTCCTCTGCCATAATAATAAGAAGGGAAAAAATAAAGTAGAGTAAGAGGGTGTTGATGAATAGGGAGATTGATCTCTCTAGGCAGATCTGCGCACTTGTGTAGATAAAAACTACACTCTTGGCAGATATAATAGTTGTCTTTCTCTGTGATTTGTTCTTGACACCCGTAACACACAAATTTCTTCTTCTCCTCATTCTCACCAAATTTTTTGAGGAACAATGGATGATCATCATAATGGCTAAAATGATGAATGCTTTCCATCCTCTCTCTCTCTCTCTCTCTCTCTCTCTCTCTCTCTCTCTCTCTCTATAACTGATAGCCAAAGGCCAAGAGAAATAGCCGAACGGAATTAATTAACCAAAGTTCTGAAGAAAAAGCTTCAGCTTTTCTTAATAAAATTCAATCATCCAAAAGTCTGCCTTCATCCCAGCAAAAGATGTTTAAATACTTTATCTAAACCCTAGAACAAACTGACAAGAGAAAGACCCAATTAACCCCAATAAAAATTCGTAAACACCAGAGAAAACGTGGAAAAGGAAATAGCAATAAGTAAGTAAGGAAAGTGTTGCAGCGTGAGGCGCCCGCCCCCCACAGAGTGATGCGCCCGCCTCATTCACCGATTGTCATGGCTTGGTTGAAGTCTCGCGAGGCGCTCGCCTGGTGTCAACTGATGCGGCCGCCTCAAGCACAGAGAGTTGGACCTGGTTGTTCTTCTTTGAGGCGCACGCCTGGTTCTTAATGGGGCGCCCGCCTGGCGTTGCCTCCTCCATCTTCTTTGTCGTTGCTTCTTTGTTGTGATTGCTGCCTTGCCACTGCCTTCTTGTGTTGCCTTGAACAGACTTCCTTGGGCTGTTGGGATCACTTGAGGAACTACATCAATAACATTATCACATCTTCGACAGAAAGTACTATACGTTAATAATGCCACTTGCACATGATATAGTACTTTAAGTTACACATTTATTTTTCATGGTTATTAAGAAAATAATAAGAAGTGGGTAAATATTTAAGTGGATTGATGACATAATAATCTAAAATACTTTTCAAAGTTCAAGTTAATAAAAATAGGTTAGTTAAGAATTGATTTTTTTTTTGTTATAATTATACAAGGATTATAAGGACAAAATTGTCTAAAAACACTATTCATTATTTGTCATTTTCGTAATGAGACTTTTATTATTATGAAGCGTACTATAAAGAAAAGTAAGACTTTTATTTTAAAACGGAAGAAGTACTATTTTATTTTGGTTGGTTGACTCTAATTTTGACCAACAATATATAAAAACTTAATAATCCTAATAAAATTTTAAAAAAAATTATTGATGCACCATTACTACAAGTAACAATATAATTAATATATAGGCTAAACTTGAATATTTCATCCATTCTATTTCAAATTATATAAAATAAGATAGTGCGGGAGTAAGTAAAAATTATATAATATTAAAGTGTTTTGAATATGAAAATTGGCCTAGGGGTTGAAATAGTAAATGGGATAATGGTTGTGATTAGGATAAATGGGCCCATTGATTAAAAATATAGAATACATTTCATTTTAGTTCTCCTAATTTCAAATGTGACAAAAGAAGTAGGTGATTAAATTGGTAATAACAGTTGAATGATTAGAATTTAGAGATATGTTAACTTTCTTAAATTACAAAATTTTTATCCCAAATGAAATGTTAGGATTGGTAGGAAAATAAGCTACGAGTGAATAGGCCATTAAACTATTTTTCAGAAATTCTTTTAAAAATGTTTTTAAAATAATTTGTCGAGCAATAATTTGTAAGAGCAGCAAATTTCTCTCACTGTCCAAATTCTTTAATACGGAGAAAAAGAGTTGTTTAAATCATTTTCTAATGAATAAAACAACATGATGTAGCCTTTAAATGGTGTTTATTCATTTATATTATACTATATAAATAAAGCCAATGGAAATGGAATAAAGTTGAACATGATGTAGCCTTTAAATGGTGTTTATTCATTTATATTATATTAGGAATATAATATCATTATATTATATTCAAGTATATATTGTAATAAATAGTTTAGGAAACATAATCATTGTATTAGATTAGGAAACACAATCTTAGAAACCTTCTCCTTCTAGGAAATTAATCATTGTATGGAACAACTTTCATTCTTTGAGTTTCCTCAGATTATGAAGTTTTAAAGCCCTTAAATCCATTTTAAAATCAAGTGTCCACTTTGCCTTTTTCACTCTGGCAGAACTGGTTTTCAACTTCAAAAGGTCCTTTGAGTACCAAATCTCAACCCTAAA